>QANZ01043286.1:64453-111521 GCA_003254925.1 Chamaecrista fasciculata
AATTATGCGTTCAGTCCAGAGAAGTTATGAAATGTTACATATTGATCCTAACTTACTCCATCTCATTTGATTTTGCCACGTCAGCATCCCAGTCAGACTGCCACGTCACACTTAACGGCGAAAATTGGACGGAAGTGACCAGGGGACTAACGGTGAAACTTTTTGCGAAGGTTTGGGACCAAATCTGCAACAAAAATAGTTATGGGACCAAATTGAAACCTCAGTCATAGTATTGGGACCAAAAGTGCACTTAAGCCTTAAGTTTATTTAGAGTCATTTTCAATCCAGCAGGGGGGCAAGCAAAAGTAAAATTGTTCTTTCAAGTTTCAACTACAATTAAATAAAACCTCAAGTAAACTTATCGAAAGTTTAAAATAATAAAAATTACATGCAACCGAAGTTGTCCGTTTTGTCGAAAATGATGATATGATAATATATATTTTATATATACGGTTAAAATTGTCAAATTTTCTCTTCAATATTTTAATGACAGATCCTTAAATGTTAAAATTTTGAGATCTTTTAATACTCAACTCTTTAAAATTAGATAAAACTATGATATTACATTTTTGAGCAAACCCCTTTTTTGGTCCCTCAATTGTTACTGAGTCGAGGAATCGGTCCCTCAATTGTGGGAAACCATAACTCAGTCCCTCAATTGTACAATCATGTTTACGTTTTGGTCCCTCACGTCTGGTCCGTTAGTGATAGAGGTGTTAAGTGATGACGTGTCACCGTTATCTGCTTAGGTGGCTGTTATCTGCTGAGTTGGCATCCAAATTATATATCCTACTCATTTTTCATTTTACACCTCATAAAAAAAGACTTGTATGCAACATATTGTAAAATTACAACATCAGAAACACAAAAAACACCAAGGGCCATTATAAAATTTTCACACTCTCCTCTTCTTCATCTTCTTCTTCAACTTCCTTCCCAGAATCTGATTCCTCCTCTTCTTCTTTGATTTCTCCTCCCATCTTCCATTAATACTATTAATCTTAGCTTTAACCCCTCTATTATTATTCAACTCACACATTCATCTTAGGCCCCACCCCACCAGCGTCGCCGCAGATATTCACGCCATCACCATTATCTTGCTATGTGCCTGCAGAAACTTCTGGATCGGGAGATTGTTTTCTGCAAAAACCCATTCTTGTCACAAAAAAAGTCTTTCTCTCTTCTCGATTCTTCTTATTCTTTTCTCTCTCGTCACCTGCTTCGTCGCTTCGTCGGAGTGGATCCGATTTCCATTTTGTAAGTTGATCTACTTCTCTCTTTCTCGAATTTGTTCTTGTTGTGGTTCGTTTGCTTGATTTATCGACACTTCAGCTGAAATGTTAGATCTGAATGCTATAATGGGTTCCATTTGTAATTTTAAGTATGTTCGTTTGCTTGAATCTGGTTGTTTTGTTTGGTTATGTGAATTTTGCCGCGTTCTGCAACTTTTCTTTTTTGAGAGAGTTTGGCGGAGGAGAAGATGAAAGTGGTGCCGAGGCGGTGGAGATCAGACTTCGAGAGGTGGAAAGTGGACAGCGAGGGAATTGGGGAAGGAAGAGGTGTTGGGGAGGAAAGGGTTGAGAACTTGATGTTGCAGAGAGAGACAAGGGGAAGGATCACCTTTTTGGTCTCTCAATTGTTACTGAGTCAAGGATTTGGTCCCTCAACTAAGCATTTAACGGCCACCTAAGCAGATAACGGTGACACGTCATCACTTAACACCTCTATCACTAACGGACCAGACGTGAGGGACCAAAATGTAAACGTGATTGTACAATTGAGGGACTGAGTTATAGTTTCCCATAATTGAGGGACCGATTCCTCGACTCAGTAACAATTGAGGGACCAAAAAGGGGGTTTGCTCTATAATATTTGATTCATTAAAACTACACAGTACTCTATGAGCAGATTAGATGAGAAAAAAAAGAAGAAATGAATACATACTGAAACCCAAAACAATTGAATTGGGATGATTTAGGAGCATCGAAGGAGAAGCAGAAGCAGGCTGTTCATCTTGTGTTTTTGTCTTCTTCTTCTTTCTTTTCTTCATCTCTTGCGATGCCTCTTGGCTCCTGCACAATATGCATGTTCATAAAAGATTAAGTTTTTATTTTTTTATTCATATCATTCATAATTATGGAACACTAATTATATATACATATACTTATGCCACCTGTAACTACAAGAAAATTAAAGCTCATCAAATTGAAAGTAACACATTCATATTAAAACTCAGCATAGATGGCACAAATTGGATAAATCAACACACATGTGAGTGGCAATTGTAGCATCAATGTTATATTATATATGTATATATGCCAAACAAGATCTATAAATTAAACAACTTATTATTAATAAAAAACGATAGAGCCTAACAGATTTTGGTCTTAAATATTTTGTTTAATTTGTTTAAGAATGATCCTAATTGTTTTCTTAATTTTCTAGTTTCAATTTTGTTAAAGATAAACATTAAATAGAACTTGAGATGTTGGCATATTATCATCCTAACATATATTTAGCTAACATGTCTGATGCTCATCGATCTTAGCAAGAATTATAGCAAAATAAGTTTTAAGTGTTTGTTAAAGTATTAACAACTCAGTTGTGGATTAATTGAAATTTCGAGGGAAAGGAGGAAGGAGGAGTCTCCCTTCTTTTGCAACCTTTAAAACTTTGTCTAAGTAAAGATGTTGCGGGTGACACATACATAATTTACTGTCTAAATGACGAATTCACTGTATACCCTGAAACTCTTTACTTCGCAGGTTCATAATTCCAAGTTCATGCTACTCATCATTAGACAGATTATAAAGGGGTTGCATACTTCAATGAGAGGAACCCAAATTAAAACTGAACATACTCAATCTGGTGTTATTTAGAAAATACTAAACAACCCCAAATCCAATTCTCTTTAGTTACTTTGAACATTGTTAAACATCAAAGCCTAATAATTTTCAAGAATTGTCTAACAATGTTTACCTCCAATCACACATACTCATCAAACTAAACATTAAGAATATTGGTTATCATTTTTTAAAATAATCCTCATTAATTTATTTGACTTGATTAATTTAGTATACAAAAATAACAAAGTTTTATGCCCTATGATGAATATTTGAATTAAAAATCGACATGATCGATGATCGAATGTGTACATACCATTTGGTGATTCATTGATTTGATGTCAAGATATCATATTTTTCCACAATTTCTTCGTATGATTCCTCATCGTCTTCATTTCCAATGCCCCCTTCCATCGCTAGTATGTTGAAATCGTTAGCACAAAGCTCCAAAGAGATCAGACACCCTAAATTTCAGGTTAGGGATGGTGTGTTAAGTAAGTGGCGGCCTATTGTCTACTTTAAATATAGAGAAACCCTAAATTTTATGTTAGGGTTTTTTTTTGGTAAAGCATGAGATCTATTGACCCAAAAGGAAAAAAGAAGCAAAAAACTAATGGGCCAGGACTCGACTAGCCTAGAGCCCTATGTGAGGTCCGAGTTCCTAACGATTCTGCAAAAAAAAAACCCTATTGTTCAATTTTGACTCACTGATTTAAAATACTTTTTGAAGTGAGATTTGTTGCTAGTTTTAATGTGTGATGACTAGCTACCTGTGTTATAAATGTGATTAAAATAGCAAATCATATTTCAAGGAAGAAATTAATGTGTATGTGGTAAAAAATATAAAAAAATTAATATGATTGACTAGTGGGCCATTTGGATGAGATTATAATCAAATTATAATTTAATCAGGTTATAATCAAATTATAAAAAATCAAATCATAAGCTGAATTTTATTTGAGTAATTTGTTCTGAAAGGAGATTTTTAAGTGTGAAATTATTTATATAAGTATGTAACGATTGTGGTTGGTATATGGAACTGTATGAGAATTTATAAATTGTATAGGGGTATAAATGTAAGAAAAAGTTGATCTTTTACTTTTTGACTTTTGAGAATAATTTAGGTTGTTTGGGTTAGATTTTTTAAAAAGTAGATTTTTAATTGATTGAATTTTTCTCATTGGGATTAGGAATAATAAGATTATTGGAAAAGTTACATTTTGTTGCTTTTCGTAGAGTAATAGATTATTTCACTTGATAAATATACATGTTATGATTACAATTACCTAATATTGCTCATATAAATTTTAGACGACACTTACTTTTTGGTCCTTGATTTTGTATCGACTCTATGAATCAATTGCTAAAATAATACGAGTCGGTTGGTTCATGAATATTAAAATGGTGAACGATTTGGTCCCTGGATTAAAATAACGGTCATCGTCCATCTCGTATTCTCTTTAAATTAGGATTGTACTTATTCAGTTTCACCAAAAAAGATTTTAGACAAAAAATAGAATTTTATCAAATTGACCCATCAGTCTGTAATTAGGAAAATAAAAGTTAGAAATGTATCGAGTTGTCTCAAAATAGTCATGAATGATTTTTTTTCTTTTTATTGCGTTAAATAAAACAAAATACGAGTTTGTTGGTTCATGTAATATTAAAATCGTGAATGATTTGGTGTCCGATCATCCATCTTGTACTTTCTTTATATTACGATTATAATTATTTAATTTCGTCAAAATAAATTTTAGACCAAAAATTAACTTTTGGACCTTTTAATTTTTATCGAGTTAACTCATCAGTTCTAAATAGATAAAATAAAAGTTAAAAACAAATCCAATTCTTTCAAAATAGTCATGAACCATTATTTAAAATCAAATTTCTAAATATGTTAACTGAATTTGTTTTTTGGATTTATATAGTTAACTTTTTTAATAAGAGGGATAAAAATTATCTGTAATAATAAAAATATAATATTTCATTAGATTAAATTTTGATTAGTAAGTTTTTTTAATTAATTACTATGATTAATTAACAATTAGGTGATAACTTGCAAAAAGACAAGAAAGAAAGGCGAGGTGGAGGTCGCCTTATGCTCCTTCGACACTCAAATTAGTCAAGAGGATGTAATGAGTGAGAGGGGATAGTAGTTAATGATGGATATGCATACATTAGGGACTACCCCATCTATCAAGGTGACATTAAATAGAACGTGAGATGTTGACATATCATCATCTCCTAACATTTATCAAGCTGACATGATTGATGCTCATTGATCTTAACAAGAACTATAGCAAAATAAGTTTCTAGGGTTTGTTAAAAGATTAACAATTTGGTTATGGATTAAAATGTTGATTCAAATGTTGCTTTTGATTCAAATCAGTATCAGTGCAAGCTTGCCTTGAATCCAAAATTCTTGCTACACTGCATACCTCCTTTACTACAAAAATTTTGATTATAATATGCCTAATGAGTTTGCTTTCATTTATTAGAAGCTCCAAATATAATCAAACCTGTTTTTATAATTCAATTTTTTTTATAATTTCACTCTAGCTATTAAGTATTAATCCTCTTCTTCCTTAAATGTTACGGCCAAAATTTTATTTATTTATGCCAATTGCAGAGGCCTTGTATACCCAACAAGTAAAAATGACGAATGCTATTTTATCTTAAATTAAACTTTGATGAGTTTTAATCTATGTTTATATAGTGATATATCTACATCATTGAATATTTGAATACAACTAACAAATAGAAAGCTTGTCAAATTAAACACCATGGCCGACAAATAGAAAGCTTCAACTTATAGAAAAAAAAATATAGAAAGCTTCAACTACCAATTCATTACACAGTGATGAGCTCAAAAGCAACAAATGAACATATATGTTTGTTCGATTTTATAAGTTATTCAATGTATGGTTATTAGTATGCATAGGATGGAACTCACTCTATATTTTGAGGACCAAAAAAATAATTAGAGATTAAGAAAGTGATGTGTGAGTTTGCAGTTAATTTAGAGTTAATTTCTATTTTTTACTTAATTAGGAAAAAATTAGAGAATATAGTTATATATGTTACCTTCTCATTTACTTGTCAACGACGACATACCCAACTTCATCCCATGCAGCCAAAACGTCCTGTCGGGTACTGTACATTTTCCCCTCTGGGTTATAGTAGTACTGCACAACAACACATTATAATTAGAAAATAATTAGAGATTAAGAAAGTGATGTGTTTGAAGTTGAACACTGAAAGGATAGTAAAAAGCAACATTTCTATCAAAATGCTTTAAAAAACTATGGTATTCCTTTCTTTTTAATTTATTTCAAATTAATAGGATTAAATAACTTTATATACAAAAAGAACAATTAACATTGTTCATGCATAGGGATGGCAACGAGTGATTGGTATATTGCTGAAATTAGGGATGGCAATTTATATCCTAAGTTAGGATATCTGTCCGTATCCATCCGAAAAAATATTCGGTATCCGTCGGATACGGGATATCGGATACGGATACGGATAGTGAAAATTAAATTTTTTTCGGATAATGGACGGATACGGATATTGCCCTCGGATACCTTATATCCGTCCGAAATGAACGGATATTTAGGGTATCCGATATCCGATACCCTATTACTTATTTAATTTTTATATTTTACTTTTAATTTAACATTTTATATATAAATATTTAAATTTAATTAATTATATTCATATATATTTTTTTAAAGAATCATATTTTAGTTATTTATATTTAGTTTTTTATTTTAAAAAATAAATTTAAAATGTAAATAAATAATAATTTCATTTAATTATATTAGTTGGCGGATAATGGATATCGGGTACCCGATATATCCGATTTATAAAATAGGATATCCTATCCTATATCCATATTTTTTCGGATATTTCGGATATTTCGGGTATCCGTCGGATACCGGATATCGGATAGGGTGCGGATACGGATATTAATTTATCGGATACGGATAGGGTATGTATATTGGATAGGATAAACGGATACGGATACGGATAGTGGCAAAACCACCGGATATCCATCCGTTGCCATCCCTAGCTGAAATCGAAATTGCTGCAATGACTTTGTTTTTAGAATCTTGTATATAGTTAAGCATAAAAATTGAAGACAAATTAAATTATATATGATGAAACAATTAAAAAAAAATATACTTTCATCCTTCAAGCTCTAACCCTCATTGAATAACCACTTTATCAATTATAGAGATTAATCAAAATGGAATGCTAACAAAAGCCACAAAAGATTTTTAAATTGCCGTTTCTTGAAATCAAAACACAAAGAGCAACGCTTGGATCTTTAAAAAATACATCTTATATGTATATGAATCTCATAGGAATCCAATAGCATCAATATTCAAGTGAAAACTATATATACCACACAAACGTAACACACATACACGTGAGTGACAATTGTAGCATCAATGTTACATATATGTATATATGCCAAACAAGATCTATAAATTAAACAACTTGTTATTAATAAAAAACGATAGAGCCTAACAGATTTTGGTCTTAATTAAAATATTGGATAAATTACACTTTGGTGCCCTGTGGTTTGACCCTATTTCACTATGGTACCCTGTAGTTTGAAACCTGATACTTTGGTACCCTGTGGTATTCTCCATTAACACTTTGATACCCTTTGGAACTATTTTATAATTTTAACCATAACAAATTTTGTAAAAATTACATATTGACCCCAAAAAACTTTCAAAAATTACAAATAGGTCCCTGGATACATATTATCTAAGGACTAAAATGAAAACTTTTTTTAAAAAAAATTTGGGGTCAATATTTAATTTTTGAAAATTTGTTATGGTTAAAATTACAAAATAGCTCCAAAGGATACCAAAGTGTTAATGGAGAATACCACAGGGTACCAAAGTGTCAAGTTTCAAACCACCAGGTACCAAAGTGAAATAGGGTCAAACCACAGGGTACCAAAGTGTAATTTACCCTAAAATATTTTGTTTAATCTGTTAAAAAATTATCCTAATTGTTTTCTTAAGTTTCAGAAGTTTCAATTTTGTTAAAGATCAGATGTTGACATATCATCATCTCCTAACATCTATCAAGCTAACATGACTAATGTTCATTGATCTTAGCAAGAACTATAGCAAAATAAGTTTTAAGAGTTTGTTAAAGGATTAACAATTCGGTTATGGATTAATTGTAACTCTGGGGGAAAGCAAGGAGGGAGGAGGAGTCTCTCTTCCTTCACAATATTCTAAACCTTGTTTAAGTAAAGATGTTGGGGGTCAGTGACACCTAATTTACTATCTAAGGGACGAATTCACTGTATATCGCTCTTTACTAAAGTACATAATTTCAAGGCCTTCTCCGCAGGTTCATAATTCCAAGTTCATACTGCTCATTAGACAGATTATAAACGGGTTGCATACTTTAATGAGAGGAACCCAAATTAAAACTGAACATACTCAATCTGGTGTTAAAACTAAGGGTAAATTACAAAATAGGGTCCTGTGGTTTGGCCTCGTTTCAGATAGGGTACATGTGGTTTGAAAAGTTTCAAATTGGGGCCTGAGGTTTACGCCGTTTGCAAAATGGGGTCTAAGTGGTTTTGGCTGTTAAAAATAACGGTGCACGTGATTATCACGTGCACCCTAACCTGACTTTTTTTTTTCTCAAATCCTAATTTGCCTTCTACAAGGTGGAAGTGGGTTCCGATGAGTACTCAAGTTCGAGTCAGAACGAAGAAGAAGAAGAAGAACAGATTCTGTATCGTGTCCCCATATTCACATAGCAGCAATCTCAATCCCAGCCTTCAGTCACCAAGCTTCCCTTCTCTCATTCTCAAAACGCCTCGTTTCCCTCCATCCTCACTTCCAAATCACCTGTATCTTCCCCATCGTCGATTCTCCTCCCTCCGCCACTCTCTCCGCCGTCCAATCCCTCTCTCCCTCTATCCACCACATCTTCCTTCCTCCCATCAACAAATCCGACCTCCCACAACACTCTCCTCCCGCCGTCCAAATCCAACTCGCTCTCCATAAATCCCTTCCTTCTCTCTCCACTACCCTCAAAACGCTGCGTTTCACACACCCTCCCATCGTCGCTCTCATCACTGACCCTTTCGCTAACGAAACCCTACAAATCGCCAACGACCTTAACCTCTTGTCTTTCGTTTACTTCCCTCACTCTTCCTTCATGCTCTCTTTGTTCTTGAATTTGCCCAGACTCGATTTAGAAATCTTCGGCGAATACAGAGATCTCCAGAAACCTCTTGAAATCATCCTCGGCCGTACGATTCCCATCAACGGTCCAGATCTCCCCGAGCATCTCCAAGATCGAAATAGCCTCTCTTATCAACTTATCCTCAATCGGTGTAAACGATTTTATCTCGCTGATGGATTCTTAATCAATAGGTTTTTCCAAATGGAAGATACCATTATCACACACCTTCAACAGCAGTTCAATCTGTTCCCAATCGGACCCATTATTCAATCCGGGTCAGATTCTGAATCCGATTGTGTGGAATGGTTGCAGAACCAATCTCCTAGATCTGTGGTGTATGTTTCGTTTGGGAGTGGAGGAACTCTAAGTGAAGAACAATTGAATGAACTAGCTTTGGGATTGAAAAAAGAAAAGAAGTCAGGTTAGGGTGCACGTGATAATCACGTGCACCGTTATTTTTAACAGCCAAAACCACCTAGACCCCATTTTGCAAACGGCGTAAACCTCAGGTCCCAATTTGAAACTTTTCAAACCACATGTACCCTATCTGAAACGGGGCCAAACCACAGGACCCTATTTTGTAATTTACCCTAAAACTAAACATACTCAATCTGGTGTTATTTAGAAAATACTAAACAACCCCAAATCTAATCCTCTTTAGTTACTTTGAACATTGCTAAACTTCAAAGCCTAATAATTTTCAAGAAATGTCAAACAATTTTTACCTCAAATCACACATACCCATCAAACTAAACATTAAGAATATTGTTTATCATTTTTTAAAATAATCCTCATTAATTTACTTGACTCGATACATTTAGTATATAAAAATAACCAAGTTTTATGCTCTATGATGAATATTTGAATTAAAGATCGACATGATCGCTCATCGAATGTGTACATACCATTTTGTGATTCATTGATTTGATGTCAAGATATCATATTTTAGCCCACTGTCCCTAAATTATTCGACATGTAATGTGTTCATTTTGGTCCATTATGTTTGAAAATGTTCAAATTGGTCCTAAATTTTGTCAAAATGTTTCATTTTGGCCCCAAACTATTGAATATGACTTGTTTCAAGTTCAAACGTGATGAGTTTAGAGCTATATATTGTTCTCGAAGAATAATTTATCTATCCCGTTGGGGTCGTCAGCAAACAAGGTCAAATCAGTCCTAAAAGTAAATCGCTCGTTCCATGGTCAAACAAGAAAAGTTGATTAAATATTACTCAAAGCAAGAACACATTACATCAATACCTTATACAATGGACATCTATAAAAATCCCTGCCATAATTTTGAGGAGTCCAAGCAGTGAATATTAACACATTATGCCCACACCTGCATTTCTTAGTCCCAAATTTTCGCTTTCTCCTTGAAGAATCCACATTACCTTTCGCATGCCCAAACGACTTAGGATTATACGATCATCTTGAAGAACTCATTTATGTGAGGAATTAAATCTCAGAAATAAAAAAACCAACAAATTTCAATGTAAAATCATAAAAGATGAGTGGTTGAAATTACATTTTAGTCAAGAAAATCTTTAAATTCCTTTCATTTCAATCCCAAGCTCACAAAATAAAATTCAAAAATGTGTGTACAATACTTCCTAACGTTCCAGTTTACTCCATAGTACATTCATCTTTCAAAAATCGGACAAAAAAATGACAAAGAGGCAAAAATGTAGAGAGGAACTATAGTGAACATTGCAGAAAGTTTGAAGAAGGGTTTGGGAAATGGGGTTGAGATGGTTAGGGTTTGAGGGTTTGGATGTGGATGGTTGGGTTCATGGGTTGGGTTCGTCGATGGGTTGGGTGTGGTTCAAAGGGTTTGGGTGTTTTGGTTTGGGGGGTTTGGGTGTGTGATTCGATGGGTTGGGTGTGGCTCAAAGGGTTAGGGACCAAATTGCTTCATGGACAAAACGCACGCTTTGGCATATAGGGACCAAATTGGATTTTTTTTTCTGATTTAATAAAATAAAAAGCAGGGACCAAATTTCCCACAGACCAAAACATGCGTTTTGTCCAAGGACTGAAATGCAAGAGAGTTCCTTTTTATTCTCGTTCTTATGCTGTTTTGGCAAAAATTGCATACATGGCAGTCTTTTTGTTTTTTTTTTCTTGTTTCACCGGTGTTAATGTGGCAGTTAACGTGCCACGTCATCACTTAATAGTTCAACTAAGCACAGTAACGTGCCACATCAGCTTTTTTGGCACGACTGGATGACAGAAGAACCATTTTGCAGCGAGTTAGCATAATTCAGGAACCAAGTTGTACAATTTCGTAAATCGAAGGACCAAACTGCCAGCACCTATAAAATTCAAGAACCAAAGTGCTAGTTTACTAAAAAATTAATTAGTTCAAGAATATTTAAGAGATATTTAATCCTAAAGACATTTTTAAAAAGAATTTTTTATACAATAGACGAAATGCGATATTTTGATGTAATTTTTATTTATTTATTTACAATATGACATTATTTTACTATCATTGAAAGTTTTAAAAAGTAAATTGTAGATGTGGATATATATTTTTTTAATTTTAGTTTGAAAAATGGAATGGAAAATTGCATATAATTTATTGTGTGTGTAAAAATCAAAGGTTGCATACATTAAGAAAATAAAGAATTAGAAACAAAATCAAATTAAATTATACACACTTTTTTTTGGCCAACCTCTAATATTATAAAAAAAACAAGGCAAATCCAAGCAGTACAACAAAAAGTCACTAAAAGAAAAAATAGACAACACGCAACAAAGTATAAACTAAATAGAAAAAGAGTAAACAACAACAAAAAGATAATAAAATCAACCAATGCCTCTTCTATCAACATCAACACCAAGAATATAATTCCCTTTAATTGGGTTGGTGGTCCATTGACCCAAGCTGAGCAGCACAACCCTCGGATCGAAGCTTTAGCGAACCAATCAGTCGCCTTATTAGCCGACCTCGAAATCCAACACAGTTGTAAAGAAGAGATCTATGCGGCCAAAGTTCTAACATCATTGAGCAAATTTACACAATGCAAATTTGGTAAATCTCCATCATGATTAAACCACGCCACCAAATTTTTACAATCAGATTCCACACAAACATTCTGAAGATTCAGATCAACAGAAACCTGTAATCCTTTCCTGAAAGCCAAAGATTCAACTCAATAAACAGAGTTAGTCTTCACCCGAGCATTGACCAACTCTAAAACATGACCACAATCATCACGAACAATCACACCAATTCCACCAACATCACATCCAGATTTCAAAGAGCCATCAATTGAGGAGAACACCAAACATCAACAGCCCTCATAGAACTATTCAAAGAATCATCCTATGAAGAGCCAAAATGCCACCCCAAACATTCTAAAATTCATTAATTAACTTGACAACTCTATTACCAACAATGATAGGATCAATTGTAGTCTTCTAAAAAGCAAAAGCACATCTACACTTCCAAATTTTCCAGCACATGATCATAATCAAAGCCAAAACATATTCATCAGCATTAGGACACATCACCAGTTGGCATAACCAAGCCTCCAAACGAGATACTTCACCATGATTAAACCTTATACCAAGAGGACAACAAAGTCAAGCTTGTCTAACCCAATCACAGTAAAGAAAAAGATGCTCAAGAGACTCTTCAACAACATCACCAAGGACATAAAGAATTAGATGCACAATGCCTTTTCCTTAAATTCTCCTTGGTAGCAAGAGAATTATACACACTTGTCGGTGTGCATATCTAATCTAATCTAATATCTTTTAAATTACAAACGTAATAAAACAATATATTTTTGACACCTGTTTCTAAATTTAAAATTATTTAAAATATGCATTGTAAGAATAAACAAATTTTTTTGATGAAATGGTAATTAACAATAATTTTGGATAACTATATGAATATCTTCAAAATAATAAATTTTTAGATTTTAAGACATTTTTTTTAAATAATGAAATAAAAAGATTAAACAAGTAGGAGAGCCAAAAGCCTTAGAAATGTAGAAATTGACTATTTGTTTTCTTTCTCCCCTAGTCTCAAGTCTGAATGGGGTATTCTCATATTCTCTTCTATTCGGTAAGGAAGTTAAAAGGGTCAATGGCATTATGAACGACTCTCAGTTGAGACAGTTGAGGTGGTTGTTTGATGAGTGTAATTAGTTGAGAGTCTGCATTTTGTGTATTGCGTTTGACTTCATCGGCAGTATATATATATATATATATATATATACTAGGGGCTTGGCGTGCCCGTTAAAGTTAAAGATTATATTAAATTTTTATATTGATAAAAGAGTAAGTTTGTGACCAATTCAAAAAATAATAAAATATTTAGGACCAATTTGAAATTACCTCATATGGGGAGAGTGAGTGGTGGCATTTTAAATTTTTAATTGTTTTTTGCATTTTTTTAATTCATTTAGTTTTTTAAAGAAGTGGGGAGAGTGAGTAGGAGAGAGAGTGAGTGATTTTTTTTTCTTTTTAATTGTTTAATTCACTATTTTTGACCAACCATAAGGGGTGGAGCCATATAATATAAGATATATATATATATATATATACTAGGAGCTTTGCGTGCCCGTTATAAATAAGGGACAAAATTGTTAATTTAGTAAAGAAAGAGAGATCAAATAGTAAATTTTTTCTTATTTTTAATTTCATAGACTATAGTTTTAAACATGGACGACCAGAAAGGGATGGAGCCATATAATATAAGATGTAGAATAAATAAGGGACTAAATTGTTAATTTAGTAAAGAAAGAGAGACTAAATTGTAAATTTTCTCTTATTTTTAATTTCATAGACTATAGTTTTAAACATGGACGACCAGAAAGGGGTGGAGTCATATAATATAAGATATATATATATGAAAGCATGCGTTTAATTTTTGTTTTTATTTTTTGCTCGACGCATGCGTTTAATTTATTGTGTTTGGATTTGGGGTTTAATTATTGCAAAATTCATGAAGATGCAGTATTGATTGGAAACTATCTATTCAACAATGTCGTTGTGGAGTGTGATTGGGAATGAAAATCCATGGGAGATTTGGGAGCAATATAGAGATTATTGTGTTGGATAAATTATTGCAGCAATGGCGGATTCTTGCATGCATTCTCCTATAATGTTTGTTTCTGATTGTGATTCATACTCAGGTATTTTCGTAATTGGACTCTCATCATCACAATTTCACAACTCATTTAACATTTTGTCTTTTTGTATTTTCGATTTCAAGGGTTCCGCTATTCTTTGTTGTGACCTTGCAATAAGAATCTTCAGTGATATATTACTATGAATGTTATCTTGTTGTTGCAATTTTCTTCCTGTTATACTTATCTCACATTTGCCTCTAATTTTGGTTATAACATGAAATTACAAATGGTGGTTTTCTTTTGATGGGTGGTGTTGGTTGCTCCATTTTCTGTACATGTGAAGGATGCAAGAATTATGCATATGGTAGAAAGAATGGTAATTATACATACAAGATTCCAAATGTCAGTATCTCGGATGGTAATGACTTTCCTTTTTCGTTTGCAATGGTCATCTACTTCTGATTCTGGTTTTTCGTTTTTTCTTTTTCCTTTCCTACAAATTCTGTGATCAATTACCATAATCCCCCTTTTTTCTTCTTTTCCTTTTTCGAATGGGGTTTTGTCTTTTTGTACTGATAAATCCTTGATGTCAACGGTTGTGACCTTGTGATAATAATCTTCAGTGATTTTGGATTTTGGATTTTCTCAGGAGTGTGTGAGCGCACTGAACTGAAGGAACGGTTTTCCATTGTGGCTTTTGGATTTTCCATTGTACCTAAAATCATGAAGATTGTTTGATCAGATTGTTGAATCCTTAAACCCATTGCTTTCGTCCCCTCTGAATCCCTTGATTTTACGAGACACAAGTCACTCCATTCGCTGTGATCTTCTGGCGCAATTGATATCTAGCTATACGCCTAATAATTCGCGTGCTGGTTATGGTTACGTGAATGGGGTTAAAATTCTGTTGAACAGGGCTGAGTTACTGAGAAAAATAAAGTGATGATGATGGAGAATCGATTGCTTTTGTTGATAAATTGATGTCTGTTTGGATGCTTTTGCGTGAGGATGGATGTGTTATGCCTCCTGAGGTTTTGACTTGTACTAAGTTGATAATGGGAGGGCACTTGGAGAACATTGATTGGGCGGGACTATTAGTATGTAAAATGGAAGACTCACGTTTGGAAAATTGTTACTTTGCATCACATTTGCAGCTTTTGATTAAGACACAGCATGAGGATTTCCTGAGACAAGATTTCTATAAGGTGGATTCGGATTCGGATTCGGAGGAGCATAGTAGTGAATTGTGTTTGGAGCAAAGTGATATCAGGTTATGGATTTTGAGGAGTTTAAGGAAGAATAAGCTGATCAGTTATGGCCTTTTTATGAAGTTGAGAGATGTGTATTTTGCTAACAACGTGGAGGGGCTTCTTATGGGTGAAGGGGTTCTTTATGCTCTTCAAATAAATCATAGGTATATGACTCTTCCAAATTCAACTACGATTACTGTGTTGTTTTAGTTAGTACAAATATCATTAAAATTGTAAATATTATAGTTGTACTATACACATATATTTCTTTCTCAACATTATGAATCAAAATTTTAATTTAACAGTAAGGAAGCTAGCCTTGTTTCATGAGTTAGACGTTGAGTTTTTTTTTCCCAAATCAATCGGTTTTGTTTGTGTCAGTGAGCTTTGATTTAACAGTGAAGAACCAGAGTCAACTGAGATTATTTGTGTCTATATATATAATTCTATATATATATATATATGAAACTGAGAATTCTTGGATGGTAACGACTTGCTGCGTCTTCAGAATCTTCTTCACAAACAAACCTTTTGTTGATTAAGTAGTATTTGACCAAAAAAAAGTGTCAAGTAAGCTTTTTTTTTCTTTTATTTTTTTCCCAATCAGTCATTCTTTGTAGCATTTATATATCTAATCCTCAATTTTCATGCAGACCCTCTTCCCTGGTTTCTGTTGGCTATTAGATATATTTTCATTCAATAGTGAAAGAAGCTACCATAATGGATGGAGAAGCTGCAGGAGAGGAAATTGAGATTGAAAGAATTCCAACTCGAGTGATCCAATCTAGGTCAAAACACTTGGTTCCTGTTGTTGACTATCTCCAGACCCCAAAAATCCGACAAACAAGGTTTGATGACAAATTTAGTAATTGCATAGTTCTAAAGATTTACCTTTATCGGGTTTCTGCATCCTGTTATTGTTCTTAATGACAGTAATTCAATTTTATAATAAGGGCTGAGCAATAACAAAACTTATCATACTTCTCCTCCAGGACTTCAGCTCTGGATGACAAGATAACTGAAAAACTGTTGCATCAGAGTACTGGAATTTCTGAAAATAGCAGGATTTCAGCGACGAGTATTTTGGGCTCTCTTGCTTTTATGATAGGTTCTGGTGGTGCAGTTGCTGAATTTGACAATGGTATTCAAGGAGCTGAGAGGGATGACCATCTGGTTCCAGCAAAAACAAAAAGCTTTGTAAATAGTAGTATCAACCCCAAGCCAAATCATGGGTTTCTGAATGTAAATAATAGAAGAGAGCACTTAAGCAGGGAGGGTCAACTCATGTTTGTAAATAGTGACAGGGAAGGCCTGCAAATGGAGAATCACATTGAAGACTAATGGTAACAAGTATATCTAATGGTAAGTTTATGGAGATAATCTAATTGGTTGTTTAACCACTGTCCATAAGTTACTAGTTAGTGATTTCTTTTTTTGAAAACTGAAAAAGAAAAGTGAAAATAGAAGCTAACTTTGTTAATTTTTATATATATATATATGTGGAAGGGCGTAGAAGGCAATAAGGTGGGTTCTTGCATTTGATTAGTAAAGCAAGAGATGAAAGCATGCGTTTAATTTATTGCTCTTTTTTAATTGTTCTTGATTGTTGTAGTCATGGTGAATTACATATATTGTTGCTCCAGTGGCTTAATTATACTAGTTTATACTTCATTCCTAGGGATAATCATTTGGAGAATATTGTATCTTCTAAATATGAGAGTCAAATGAATTCAAGTGAATATCATTCAAGTAATCTTGAAGTGCATCTTCCTCCAAATTCAGCTCATACTAATTGCCAAACATGTCAATATTTAATTATAAGGTTTTCCTTAGCCTAATGTTGATGTGTTGGGTTTTCAAGACTAAGTTGGAGACAACTGGAGAAGGTGAAAACCTTTCAAAGGCTGTAAGTGTATGAAAACAAAGTGCATGTAATATGAATTGTACCAAAATGCATCTAATAATTGACCCCTCATTTTTTTTTTGTTTCCTATTATAGTCATTGTGATTGCTTTAAAGAGAGTTACTACTGCTCAGAATTGTGCTCGTGCCAGGGTTGTCACAACCAATAAAATTATGAAGTTGAAGTGATAGTTGCACTTACTCAAATTTTGTCTCACAATCCTTCTGCATTTTCCCCGAAGTTCATTGCAAGTCTGGACCCTAACAAAACTCCTGCTTTAGCTAGACACAGTAAAGGATGCAACTGCAAGAGATCTGGCTGCAATAAGCGATATTGTGAATGTTATAAGGTTTTGTATATATACTTGTGTCATTTATATTTCTAGATTCTACTATAATATCAACTATATTAACAAACCATGGTATATAGTATGTGTATATACTAAATCTTCGTCCTCTTTGGTATATACACATACTATATCGTTTAGTTAACTAAATGTGTCTTTTGGGCTAATCTTGTTTGCAATATGATAGATAGATAGCGGATTTCTCATGTGTTAGTATTTTAAATTTCAAGAGTCCCCTTTTTTTAACTATGTGAACAATTCCAATTAAGTCTGTCAACAATTTATCTCCAATTTATCTACAATTAGTATGTCTTTTTAGTATAATTTTGCCCCTGTTGAGTTTTTTTCAGAAATGGTTGGCAATGCTTTTGTGGATCAGTATTACTCTATTCTTCATCTAATTTTACTAATATATTCAGTTGAGTTATCATTCAAATCCGATAAAATCACCGGTCTTTAGTCTAAGCACATATTCTATTTAGAATTTCATATTACATTTTGTATATTGACTTACATATTGATAATTTGATTTTTTTTTTTGTACTTTTTTATTTTGCAGTTGGATGCTTGGGTGGTATGTAAAATATATAAGCATCCTAAAAAAAAGTGATGATGATGCTCAGCAAAACAATGATCAACATCAAGATCTTCAAGGGTTTGATCAAGATGCTCCAATTTTGCCCAAAAGTGTTTCAGTCTCACGGTATAACATTGTAGAATCCATTCATTTTAACCTTATTCTCATTGCGATTATTATATTACTAAGATGATAACTTGATTCTTGAAAAATTGAAATACACAGGTCTCCAAAAAGTTTAAACGGTATACTATTTAGTCCATCAAATAATCAAACAGTATACTATTTTGTCCATAAAAATGACTAAACAGTATACCTTTTGGATCTTTCAAATACTAAACTTTGGATTTTAATTTTTCAAGGATCGGAATTGTCAACTCGATAATCTTTCGAAGATCAAATTGTTAGTTTACTCATCATTCTTTATCATTCTCGGAAATCAGAGTTGATGAGTTGGATAGTATTTGGGACTATATATCATTTGATCAAGACTTGAAGGACGAAGGAGGTACTACACCTAGCTACTTAAACTTTCTCATAATTTGATATACAATGTAAAAGTATCAACATTTATTTATTTTTGTATTATTCTGTAAATATTTTGTTGGAATAAATTTTGTATAAGGAACTATTGTATCTTTCTCTATGTGTATGGCATGTCCCCTTGAGTGCCTTTCAATTTGTAATTACTGGGTTCTTACATCGTCTCTTTAATTTATGCAGGTATGGTTCAATGTTAAGAAGGTGTTCACTAGTGTACTTCCTAATTCTGATATGTTTTTTTGGAAATCTTAGTCCTCTTCTACGAAGTTTCGATTTCGTTGATCTGTCAAGCAATTTTATTTTGGATTCTTTGTTCAATGTATCTCGAGATACTAACTTCTTCCAGAATGTGTCTAATCAGAGGATTACATGAGAATGTGCATCCCCATAGGGAGCTCACATTTGGTAATTATGGTGCTTGGAGCAGTCTTGTACCTCTTGGTTTATCAAATCAAAGAGGTTCTTTACTGTAATTTCTTCAGTTCCAGCTTTCAGGTAATCAATTATGTTTTGGATTCCACATTGTCTACATTATGCACTTCACACAAGCTTGAGGAGCCAGATTTCTTTAACATTGTAGTTAGTTATTTTAGTAAGTACTGCATTCACAAGTATATAGTTTTTGTCTGTTTTCTGCATCTAGATGAGTTGAAGAAGCAGTTGTAAGCAATGATGGCATGGTTCTCGTATGCCCATTCAATTTCACCATCTTCAGTCATTAGCTTCAGGTCATCATATAATTATCAAATTTTGGTCATGATTTGCATTATTTTTTTATATTGATATTACTGTGTTCTTAATATCTTGCACTCTTGTTTCTGTCAATACAGTGCCTACTCAGGCATTTTGCAATGGAAGGAGGCTATGAATATGATGGATTGTCAAGTCCAATATTCATTTCCAATACCTTTGATTCTCATGTTCTCTTATCAAACTCTTTGATATAATGATATCAATAAATATGTACTTCAAATTTTGTTTTTCGTTTATATCAGAATGAAAGTTTTTGCCTCATGATATGTCTAATGAGTTTGTTTTCTATTATTTGAAAAAAAAAAAAGAAACCTACGCGTTAAAAAACAGTAGCACGTTATTAATTGTACATTTAAATCTTTTTAGAGATTAGTTGTCAATTCGTTGATCTTTCAAGGATTAAATTGTTAGTTTACTCTAAATAATTAAATCAATTATGTAAAAAACAGACAAAGATGAACAAATCTAATTTGTAAACAATGGAGGTAACTACCGTAAAAACTTAAGGCTCCTCTGAACCAATTTTGATTGTGTTGGGATATGGGTCCATCCTTTATGGATTGGATCCAGTCAAAGGTGATCAAATAATAATAATAATTATTATTATTTATTGAGCTAATTAGTTAATTAATTAATGGATATAATGGGAAGTGGGTAGAGAGAATTGGGGAATATCTTTTAGAATATTTTTATTTAATATTTAGAAAAGATATCCTAAATGAGACCCCACAACTATAGCACAAACGTTAGTTTTTTTGCTTTCCCATGATCAGAACACAAAGGCACGTCTTTTCTCAAGAGGAGAAAAACTGATAAACGTGAGTGACTTCCTGAGACATCAAGTTTTCAATTTTTGAGAGTTCTGAGAATTCTGGTGGTGTCATCCTTTTTCTCTTTCGGTGCATTTGTTGTGAGCAACGTGAGAACGTAGATCCATGTTCGAGATCGTGACTGGGTCTTCGTGTAGGTACTTGGTTTCGTTAATCTAGGTACACCCGAAATCTTACAGTGGTATCAAAGCTGATGGTTTCGATGTTGTTTTCTATATGGTTGTCATATTTCGTTTCTTGTGTCATATGTATGGTTGCCATGGATATATGAACATCGTATGTTTGCTATTTTTTTTGTTTTTCTTCTGTATGTTGCATTGTGCTCCCATGTATGTGTTAAAATTATAGAATCATGACAGTAATTCATGTGATTCTCAATACATATTGTGGGACGATTCATAGAGTAGTAATCGTTTTTAATTTTGTATATGTGTTGAATTTTCGAGTTCTGGAAAGTGCGTTTTCAGACTATGAAAATCATAGTTATTAGAATCCTACGATTCGCGATTCGAATCCTACGATTCGCGATTCGAATCCTACGATTCGATTCGGCATTAAAACGATACGTATCGTTGAGTGAATTCTTTGATACCCTGAATCGATGCGATACTCATTGGAATCCTACGATTCGCACCAGAATCGCGAATCAAACGATTCCGATGATTCAGAAGAGTATAGTAAAACAAATGCTGTTTTTTATAAATAAGGATGATTACAAAAAAAAAATGTTAAAACACTAAAGCATGACAGCATAACATAATTTCAGAGTCAAAAGCTTATATGAGTTTAAAAAGAAAATGCCATTCAAATTCAAGATACTAGTGAACAAAACATTGGAGATGATAAAGGTGGTAATGAAGAGGAAGACGATGATGGAATAGTCATGTTAGATAAAGACAATGATGATATTAGTGATGGTAGTGATGTAAATCTAGATGAATAAGACTAGAAGATAATTAATTTTAACTTTGTTTTGTTAGTTATGAGTTATGAATTATGACTTATGAGTTCATTTTTATTATGATTTGTCATTTATGACTTGATGTGAGATTTATATAATTTTTTGTTATTGATATAATATACTTCTGACTATTTTTCATTGTATCCCTGAATCCTACGATTCGATATGATTCACGATTCATGATTTAAAAATTAGTTTAACGATTCACAATTCGAATCCTGATTTGACAACTATGATGAAAATTATACCAATACGTAGAGCATGAAAAAATAAAAATTTTGACATAAAATTTGCGTGAAACGAAATTCGGATGAGAAAGTTATGGCTCTCCAAAGTTTGTGGGACGGATCTGATTTTCGTGCACAGTGTTAAAGGTTGAAGACAACCCCTACTGGCCGCCAGACACGGCCCTGGTTAGCAAAGAAGTCAAATTGCTTCATAAAAGTAATTTTAGGATCAATTTGAGAAATTATGAAAGCATCACCACCAGAAACAAATGAAATATTTATGATTTGACATTCGAGGGTATAATTTGACATTCGAGGAATTTGACATTTGACATATATATGTACATAATTTTGCCTTTTTCGCTCATGGGTCTTTTACTTGGTTTGTGCCTTTCGTTTTCTGTGCATAATTGAATTGGTAGCCTCTCTAAAACGAGGGAAATTGGTAGCCTCTCTAATGGGTTCATTTTCCACTCTCTTTATAATTTATATCATTTAATTTAATAACTTCATATATTAAATGATGCATTCAATTTTATGTAAAAACTTTGTTTAAGTTTAATAAACTAATCTTAAAAATAAGATGATATCTCTCATTAATTTATTGAAAAAATTTAGTCAAAGGATAAATTAACCAAAATATAAAACATTGGGACGAAATTGACCACAAAAAAAAATTGAAGATGAAATTGACAGTTAGTGTGAAATTTAAAGACAAAATATACTTTTGCCTATTATAAATATAATAATAATAATATATTATTATTTAAATATATGTAAATAATAAATTAAAAAATATAATCAAAATTTTTATTCTATATTTATATAATATCAATACTTTATATTTTACCTATATATATATATATTCCATATTNATGTTAATAAATGATATTACTTTTATATATTAATATTTTGTATACATTTTAAAGGGTGGATAGGGAGAAAAAATTATATTTTATAATCAGTAAAATAAGATAATAAAAATCATAATTTTAAATATTTGAGTAGTGGTCTAGGAGTATATTAATTTTTGAATAACTAATGAAATGAGTATTATTATAATATACTAAAATAGAGTTTATAGTGTAACTAAAATATTGTAGGCTAAAATCCTATTTTGGTCTCTTAGGCTTGTTAAAAGTTTTGCTTTGGTCATTCAACTTTCCTACACGTTTCACCGTTAGTTTCTCTCTACTTTCCATTTAATTTTTCTGTTAAATTAAAGAAAAAACTACTTTACATACCCCAAAAGTTTTATTGTTTTTCATTGAAATCCTTTCATTTTATAATAGGTTCAAAACGTAAGCGTAGGCATTGGGGCTCCTTTATCGGACTTGGATTTTGCTCTCTCACCAATCGCTACAAGCTCCTACAAACTTTCTATCCAAAAGATAAAAAATGTGTGGATGCTGAAATATATTGCATAAAAACTGGAACTTGGAGAAGCATTGGGCATGCACCTGATGATCCTGTTGCTTTGCCTTTTAATTCGCAATTGCATGATTCTCTTCATTGGCTTCCCATAGCAAGGAAAAGTAGTGCTCAATTTATTTGCCTTTCATTAGTACAATTCTTTCATAAAAGAACATCAGAGTTCATATATGACAGAATAAACCATCATCATGCTATATGGTTTATTTATATGAACTCTGATGTTCTTTCATATAGCATGCTGATATATTGTAGAACATCAGAGTTCATATATGAAAGAACATCATCAATTCTGTCATAGAACATCAACAGAACGATGTTCTTTCATTCTGATGAAAATAAGTTTATTTATGTGTTATGTTCTCACCAAGTCAGCATTCTATATGCTGACAGAATAAACCATATAGCATGACAGAATTGATGATCTTCGCTTATGAAAGAACATCAGAGTTCATATAAATAAACCATATAGCATGCTGACTTGATGTTTTACAATATATCAAGCATGCTATATGGTTTCCTTGGTGTCTACTATAAAGTTCTTTAATACAGCCATAACACATAAATAAACTTATTTGTAAAAGAGGCAATCATGATGCTAATTTGTAAAATGATGTCTACATTATTTTTTAAAAAAAAAAAACTTAGTAGCAGATGCTTACAAAATCACATCTAAAAATTGCCTTGAAACTCAAGGGTCAAGTTGGGCTCTATTTTATGATAGAAATATATTGCCTGCTTTTGTGTAGGGTGCAAGGCAGAAGAATATGCAAAATCATCTGCTGAAGCGACTGCTGACTATACTTGTTTTGGGACATTACCCAATGAGCCTCCCACAATCAATTAGTCTACTCCATATCATGTTCACCCAGGAACTACTTATGAATTTGTTAGTTCTTATGCCATCTAATGATATTTCCTAGCTTCTGATGTCTTTATGTTTGCTGCTTTTGTTTTTCTTCAATCTTATGTATAACAATTCTTCCAACTTTGCAGCAGAATTTTGATCAAAGGACTCGCTATATAGTACAGCGGCCAATGCTGAGTATTTTGCTTATATTACTCCTCAAGGCTTCCCAACACCTCACATCAATGGTGTCTCTACTAACTTAACTTCAATGAATACTCATCCTCTCTTGTGGCATCTATAAATGGCATTGAATGAGAAGATGATCATTAGAAACCATGGTGCTTGTATTATCATCTATCTATTGTAATGACCCTTTTTGTTTTGGCCTTGGGCAATTGTCATGCTAAAAACCTCCTATCCACAAAGATTGGGGACTTTATGCCCTTTAAGGAATCAAGGTTTATTAATTCTTTAATTTCCTGCTGTTTCTTCTTTTTCTCCCATCTTATATGGGAGCTTTTTTCCTTCCTTTATGGAATTTTTTTCTCTTCAAAAGTTCCAATGTTGGGGATTTCTGTCTCTACTCGATTTCCTTACTTATCCCTTTTAATGCCATAGAAGTACCATCTGCAATGGACAGAGAAGATCAAAGTGAACTAATGATATCTTCAGTTCTTAAGTGAAGATGAAGGTCAAGCTCATTATGAGAACATAATTATGAACATAAAAATTCATGATTTGGACCGTTTGTTTTTGAGTATTGAAGTAGAGATTAGGAGAGGTGAATCACTCAGATTTTGCAATCTACATACTTGCGGATCCACTCCCATTCAAGGGATTGTTTGATGAAAGCACAATGAACATTGATGGTTTTTTTTTTTTTTGGGGGGGCCAGAAAATGTGGATGTTTCATACATGGAAAGTGGTGGGAAAGCTATAGCAAAATGAACTTTGATTCAAATGTCTTGTTATATACTAATCGATCTATGTGATAAGTGCTTCGATTTTGTTTAAATAAGGTCCTTTTCAAATTGAGAGACGATTTTACATACTCAGGGGCACAATGGTCAAATTCGAATTAGTCAGGCAAAACTCTAAATATGTAATGAGCAACAAAGAAAATATATAAAGACAAAAATATTAATTTCGTCTCCAAATTTTACAGCAATTATCAATTTTTTCTTCAATCTTTTTTTGCTATCAATTTTGTCCCCAATATTTCATATTTTGGTCAATTTTATCCTTTGCTCTTACTTTAACCAAATATTATAGATAAAATCTACGTAGCTAACGATATATAATGTTAAATTGGCAAAACAAAAAACGATATATAATGTTAAATTGATAGAAAAAGAAACTCAAATTGCAACTCAAATTGAAAAACAGAATGTAGTTTGTCGTTAATTTATTGAATGAAGTTAGTCAAAGGATAAAATTTGACTCAAATGTAAAACATTAGGGACAAAATTGACAGCAAAAAAAGATTGGGGATAAAATTGACAGTTGATGTTAAGTTTAGAGACGAAATTAATACAAAAAGTAAAATTTGGTTCATAGAAAAATAAATTATTTTTTATAACTAAAATAGGACTTTGACGTAAATAGTATTTACCCAAAAAGCCCCCACAAGAAGTCACAACTCACAGATTTTGTGTTAAAATAATTAATAAAGCAAGAAAGAAATAGTTATAAAATTAAGGGACCAAAGGATAACTTCAGAAAAGGACATATACATATTTATTTTTAATAAATATATATCTAAAAATATTCAACAGTATCCTATATTTGTTTTTGTACTGTTAATAAATATATATATATATATAGTGTTTATATTTATATATTAAAAATAATAATTATTTATTATTAATTGTATAATTTTGTTCGACCGGTTATAACTAAAATTATATTTTAGTCCCTAATGTTTATTTAAAATTTTGTTTTGTTCCTTAATATTTTTTTTTGTTCCGTTTTGGTCTTTAGTGTTTCTTATTAAAAGTTTTATAATCAGTCACTAACTATTGAATATTGTCATATCTCTCTCGTTTTAATTCTGAACGCAATGAAATTAGAGCTATGTATTAAATTTGATGAGTTTTTACTTTACCCAATTGGAGTCATCAACAAACGAGAGAGATATGACTATATTCAATAATTAAGAACTAATTTTGAAACTTTTAGAAAACATTAAAGACAGAAAAAGAACAAAAATAAAACATTAAGGACCAAAATAGAACTTTAGGTAAACATTAAAAACCAAAATATGATTTTGGCCTATTTTTTTCTTTATATATTATCAATATTATAAAATAAAATGTATAAGTCGGAAAAAATATATAAGGCAAGAATCAAATTGAATATAAAATTAAGAAGGCATGTATATATATTAATAAAAACCTTGAGAATGGACTGCAAAAAGGGACATTATAGAATGGTTGAAGATACAATGCATCTCCTATTTAAGGAAGGGTGAAGAAGGCTTTTCTGGATTTGATTTGGCAAGCTAGGAATGATCTGGTTTGGAGAGGTATAAATTCAAGTCCAATGGAAGTGGTTCAGAAAATTACGATAGCTGTGGGTAAAATGAATGAAGCTTTTGCCAATGACCAGCTAGGAGGATACAAAAATAGCAGACAAATGGATCTGAGTATCCTCAATCAAGAACAGGTTATCACTTCTAGTCCAACAGGGATCTTATTCGAATGACACAAGCATCGGAAGACTATTCGGTTAGTGGTCAACTTTTACAAGGATGGGACTGCTGTGAAATGGATGAGTAAGATGGAGGTCCTACACAAATCCAAGAATCTTTTCTTTTGATGAGAAGATTGTAAGAGATGGTATTTTGAGACTCTTAGGGTCTTTTAGGATAAATTGAGCTTTGTGTACGGATTGTACTCCTTTTACTCATATTTGAGAGATGTTGTTTAGGGTATCCACGAGATCAAGTGGAATGTATACTCTTAATCTTGATTAATGAAACTGTTCCTTTTAACAAAAATAAAAAATAAAAACCTATTTTAATAGGGGGGACGAAAAAGAATACTTTTGCCTTAATTCTATCTGCATCTTGGGATTCAATTTCTGGACCAATTTCCATATAACATAATTTCTGACGGTAAAAGCCAGAAGAAGCCGGCTGCTACAATTGTACACTAACCACATATTTGTCTTCCAAAACAGGACATTGATCAACAACGACACTTAGAAAATACTGGAAAATTACAAAAACAGCAAAAGATATTTCTCTTACATTTCTTTGAACGCATATTTAATTTGTTTATGGAAACTACAAAAGCAAGTAGAAGGCCATCAAATTACATAATTGTTCAATGACACAGCAACACCCATACCAATTTGGCAGTAATAACCAACAATGTCCTTGAATTTCTAGAAATCATCTCCTTCCTCATCATAATCATCACCAAAACCCTCATCTTCCTCCACTTTCTCAGCTGCTTTATCTGCAATATGATCCTCCAACGCTTCCACTCCTTCTCCCAATGCGAGTCCACCCAACACCCCCGCTACAGCACCCACAGCCAATCCCGTCCCCATCCCTCCAAACTTACTCTTCTTCTTCTCTTCATACCCTCCGCCGTACGCCACCGTCGCCGGCTGTCCGTACGCCGCCGTAGCCGGCGGAGCTTCATTATACCCACCACCGTACGGATACCCAGTCGGCGCCGCCGTCGCACCGTAATTATAACCTTGCGGAGCACCGTAATTGTAACCGGAGAAATCACGCGACGGCGGTGGAACGGCGTAATAGGAGCCAGGCGCACGATAGCCTAAATCTCTGATACTAACGCTAACGTCAACCTTACCTTGAGGCCTACCTGACGGACGTTTTAACGTTAAGCTACGGAAAACACGATCGCCGTTTATTCCAGAATCTTCTAGAACGTCACGGAGCTTGAGCCGAGCCGAGCCGATCAACGGCTTTGTGTTTTCTTCGGAGCGGATAGCGTGGACGACGTCGACGTAGAGAGTGAAGTCCTCAATGGGACCCGAAGAAGGCGGCAACGCGAAACGCAGCGTTTCGTCCCAAACGGCTTCGGTTTCGGCTCCGGCTTCGTCGGCTCGGGTGGAACACTTGTTTGTGGGGTCCACCCAAACGACGGCGTATGGACGGTTAGGACCGTTACGCCAGTTAACGTTCTTGAGGTTTTTGGCTGATGAAATCTTAACTTCGATTTCGTAACGAGAAGCCATTGATATATTAGAATTTAGATAGAGAGGAATATGCTTGAAATTTTAAAGTGAAGGATATGAAAAACTAGAGTGAATGGTTCATATTTATACATAAGTGGCCTTGATTTGTGAATATGCTTTATTTATGAACGAATCCGATACGTTTTTCTTTTCCACATTTTTTTTCCTAAAGGTCAAAACTCCCAATTGGTAATACTTATATGAGATAGATTTTAAATTGGTCCTAAATATTGTATTTTTCTTTAAACTTATCTTATATGTTTCTATAATTTATCATATTGGTCCCAATTTTATTTTCAAAGTGTGATTTAAACTTGTTTGTTGATAATCTCAACTAGACAGAGAATGAATTTTTTAAGAGTTAAAAACTATTGTATTTGGACTTTGAAACTAGATAGATATGACAAATTTTATTTGTTTTATCTTGGAACGAGTAGTGTACTTTCGAGATTGAATTTGACATCGATTATTGATGGCTCCAATTGGATAGATAAAATATTCGTCAAAAGTATTATGTAATTTTGAATTTGTCGCATTAGAACAAAAAAAGAGATAAATATGATTATATATTTAATAGTTTGTGATCAATTTGAGAAATTATGAAAATATATAAGGTCATTCTGGAACAAATAAAATATTTAGGATCAATTTAAAATATATCCCATACATTTAAGATTAATATGAGGTTTTCACCTTTCCTAAACTACCCTTCTCACACGAATTCGTATAACGCGTTTGGTCACATACTCACATAGAAAAGAGTAGGTAGTACAAAAAGATAAATTGCAACTGGGAAAATATTATCTAGGGTGGGGAATAAACTAGGGAAGTGCTATGCTAAATGCTAGATTGCTAGCTTAAACGTCCACAGTAAGACCCAAATAAGTAATTATCTATTTAATGTTAAAACATTAAATTGGTGTCAAATGTATGAGATAGATTTTAGATTGGCCTTAAATATTATATCTTTTTTCATATTAGTCTTATATATTTTTGTAATTTCTTAAATTGGTCTCAAAGTAATGAATATGTGGTTATATCTCTCTCGTTTCAAGTTTAAATATAACGAATTCAGAGCTACAAATTGCTTTTGACAAATACTCTCTATCCAATTGGTGTCGCAAACAAACAATATCAAATTGAGTTCTCAGTTCAAGTCTGAATATAATAAGTTGATTCTGTATGTTAACTTTTAAAGAATTCTTTCTCTATATTCAATTGAGACCATTACAAATGAGGTTAAATCGAATCTCGAAAGTATGTATAAGATGGATTTAAAAAATTATAAAAATATGTAAGATCAATATAAAATAACTTAAAGGCAAAAGTACTATTGGTACTTTCAAAATATAGAGTTAATTTCAGTTGTACCTACAAAGTTTTTTTTGGTTTCAATTGTAGGTTAGTTTTAATTGTACCACAAAAGTTTTTTTTGGGATCAATGAAACCCTCAATCCTTTATTTTTTATGTCAATTGTACCAAAATCTTTTCTTTTTGTGTCAATTGTACCTGTAATTTAGGAGTACAATTGATTCAAATATGAAACATTGAGGGTATAATTGACCCAAAAAAAATTTTGTGGGTACAACTGATACTGATCCCACATTTTGGGGTACAATTGACCCAAAAATAATTTTGGGGGTACAGCTGAAACTGACCCATACTTTAAGAGTACCAAAAGTATTTTGACTTTATACATTTAGGACTAGTTTGAAATCTATCTCATATATTTGGGATCAATTTGACATTTTGACCATTATTTAGAAAAAAAAAGTGCTTTACTTAATTGGGACCAAACGAAAAAGGAAAAATGCTTGGCTTGAATTCAAAGGTAACGTTTCGATTGGGAATATGTTTAAATATGTACCAAGAAAAAAGAATATCTTTAGATGACGACAAGGAAATTAGAAGAGACTGAACGATTAGGTAATGTGCAGTGACTATTTAGTGACTACACGGGGTAGACGCGTTGTAATATGGGCAAATGGCATATTTTAGGAATCTAATGTCTAAAGTCATGGAAAATAGAATAGTAGAATACTACTTTGATTTATATATTTTTATCTCTTTTTTTTAAAAAAAAAAAAAAATCTACACTCTACGGGACGCTATGATTATTTAATTAATAAAATCCGGCTCTCTTTATTTTTTCCCAAAATTTAGATGATTTTAAAAAATAATAATAAAAAAATCAAAGTGTATTTTTTGTTTTATATGTTTACTCAGGATTCAATTTAGTTTCATTTTTTTTTTTTACACTTTTGGTCCTATATCTTTTGATCAAGTGTAGAATTGATCATTTGGTTATGTATCTTTTTTGTTATATATTTGGTTTCATATCTTTACAAAAAGTTCCAATGCTAATCTCAAAATGTGGAACCTTTTGTAAAAATATGAGACAAATTCTGCAATATGATCAAAAGATATGAGACCAATTCTATAACCTGACCAAAATATATGATATTAGAAATGTAGTAAAAAAAATACAAGACCAAATTGAGACTAAGCAAATGATATGTGACAAAAAATACAACAAAAAAGTATATGGGACCAAATTGAAACCCGAACAAAAGATATAGGATCAAAAGTGCATTTTAATTGAAAAAATTAATTATATTTTTTGAGATATATATTATCACCATATATTCTTTCTATTATATTTTAGGAATAAACGATATGCTCTTCGAGTTGAAGCTAATAAAATGATTAAAATACTCTTTAATATAGTATTAGTTTGATTTGTTAATAACATAGATTTTTAAATACGCTTTTTAATTTTTAGGGTAAATTACACTTTGGTATCCTGTAGTTTGACCATATTTCATTTTGGTACCCTATGGTTTGAAACCTGACACTTTGGTACCCTGTGATATTCTCCATTAACACTTTGGTACCATTTGGAGTTATTTTGTAATTTTAACCATAAAAAATTTTGCAAAAATTACATATTGACCCCAAAAAATTTTAAAAAAATTACAAATAGATCCCTGAATACATATTATCTAGGGACTAAAATGAAAACTTTAAAAACATTTTGGGGTCAATATGTAATTTTTGCAAAATTTGTTATAGTTAAAATTACAAAAGAGCTCCAAATGGCACCAAAGTGTTAATGGAGAATACCACAAGGTACCAAAGTGTTAGGTTTCAAACCACAGGGTACAAAAGTGAAATAGGGTCAAACCACAGGGTACGAAAATATAATTTACCCTAATTTTTATTTTAATGATTATATATATATGTATATAATATTTTGATAAAAACTGATAAAGTGTATTTATCTTTATGTTGTAAAGAAAGTTATTAACTTATTATGATATATAGTTTTTTAGATGACTCGACTTCAAATGTAAACGTAAAGAAAGTTATTAACTTATTATGATATATAGGCCAGTTCGTTTGCGTTTTGATTATAATCTGCTTTGATTATAATCGTAATAAGTATATTTGTTTATGTTTTTTTCCTGATAAAATTATAATCATGATTTTTTTATAATCAAACTCAATTACACTTATATCCATATATATATATACCTATAATTACCTGTACTCTAATACAATCAATTACACATCACAAGGGCAAAATGGTCATTTACTCGACTTCAAATGTAAACGTCATTTCTTGAAGGCAAACTATGGTCCAGTTTGTTTGCGCTTTGATTATAATCTGCTCTAATTATAATCGTAATAAGTATGTTCGTTTGCGTTTTTTTCCTGATCAAATTATAATCATGATTTTTTTATAATAAAAAACACTCAATTACACTTATATCCCTATATAATTTCATATATTCTAATACAATCAATTGCACATCACAAGGACAAAATGGTCATTTACCACAATATTGGGCCAGTTTGTTAATTTCTCATTCTTATGTTGGGCTAAATTGTTATTTTGCCCAAATTATTTAAGAATCAAATTGCAATTTTGGCATTGTTCTCTCTCTTCTCTCTCTCGCCTCTCTCTCTTTCACTCTACATACAAAGGATGATCATGAGAAAGAATTATAACAACAAAGAATTAGTTCAGATTCTGAGATGTGAATCATGAAATTCAACCCATCATCATCAAGTTTGACTTTGTAATGAAATATCAAATCGTGTATGAGTATTCCTCACGGCTGTATTACAACCATTGTTGCTAATGCTGCTTCCTCCATCAAGCAACACCTTTAACAACGCCATGGCTTTACTCTTCCCTTTAGCACTACCATTCTCTCCAACATCAGTAATCCCATCTATTGCTCCAATGGCTCTCTCTCTCTCACATCAATCCCCACTTTATCCCCATCACATATCACCAAATTAAGCAATCCCAAAATTGCATTCTCCTTCGTCCTCATGCTCGATCCCGTCAAAAAATCCAAAAGATCCACCAACACCCCAATCCCTGAAACCTTCTGAAACGCCTCTTCGCTTTCCTCGCATCTCGCAATTAGAGGTCGAATTTTTGGGTCTTATTTTGTCATGAGACGCAGCTCGCAGAGAGAGAGAGAGAGAAGGAGAGGGAGAGACGAAGCTCGTAGAGAGAGGGAGGGAGAGAGAACGAGAAAGAGAGAGAGGAGAAGCAAACATTATGCCAAATTTCATTTTTTGTTCGGGTCCGATTGCTTTTTCTGTTTCTCTCTCATCTTGTGCCAAATGGTCCACCATTTTAAAGCTTGATCGACCAAATGTCGGGCCTGGGTTGGAAATTTGATACACTTTAGTCCCTATGGTCGACCATTTTGTAGGCAAAAATGAGTTCAGTCGATCTAACAAAAAAAAGCACCTCCAAAGTTGCATATGATTATAATCAGATTTTCACGCTTTCCAAGGCAAATAGTGACATAATTTGATTTTTTTTTAAGTAACAATCACATCCAATCACACTTTGATTATAATCAAATCACATATACCTTTTTCCTACTTTTTCTAACTTTTTCTTCCATTTCTACCCCTATACAATTTATCAATTTCCTTACCCTTCTATCTACCAACCACAATCATTACATACTCATTTCAATAATTTCACACCAAATAATCAACTTTCATCTAATCACCAATACACAAATAATCAACTTTAATTATAATCATACTTTGATTATAATCAGAGCAGATTTTATTATAAGAGCAAACGAACGGAGCTATATGTAACATATATTATAAGGGTAATCGGCTAATAGACCTTGTAGGCTGTAACTAATGAATTTGGCTTCCTCATTGGGCCTAGTTTATTATTAGGGTAAATTACACTTTGGTACCCTGTGGTTTGACCCTATTTCACTTTGGTACCCTGTGGTTTGAAACTTGACACTTTGGTACCCTGTGGTATTCTCCATTAACACTTTGGTACCCTTTGGAGCTATTTTGTAATTTTAACCATAACAAATTTTGCAAAAATTATATATTGACCCCAAAAAATTTTCAAAAAATTACAAATAGGTCATTGGATACATATTATTTAGGGACTAAAATGAAAACTTCAAAAAAAATTTGGGGTCAATATGTAATTTTTGCAAAATTTATTATGGTTAAAATTACAAAATAGCTCCAAAGGGTACCAAAGTGCTAATGGAGAATACCATAGGATACCGAAGTGTCAAGTTTCAAACCACAAGGTACCAAAGTGAAATAGGGTCAAACCACAAGGTACCAAAATGTAATTTACCCTTATTATTATTTGTCTTTTTTGAAAGAGTTATTGGGCCTAGTTTAGAGGGTTGTAAGATAGTAAAGTTTGGTATACATATAAATATAACAATGGGAGATATTTGGACCAAAAACGAAAACTATGGGATATATGAGAATTATGATAATAGTTTAAAGGGTCAGTTCGTTTTTGTTTTTCTTAAAATTTGTTTTGATTATAATCATGGTTTGATTATAATCAAATTTGATTATTTTTGTAGTGGTGTTTGGATGATTGTTGATTATTTGGTGTGAAATTATTAAAATGGGTATGTAATGATTGTGGTAGGTGGATAAAAAGTAAGGAAATTGATAAATTGTATAGGGGTATAAATGGAAGAAAAAGTTGGAAAAAGTAAGGTGTGATTTGATTATAATAAAAGTGTGTTTGGATGTGATTGTTGTTTTGATAAAAAAACAAAAATGTTACTGTTTTCCTTGAAAAGCGTGAAATCTTGATTATTTTTGTGTGTAGGTGGGGGGATGTTTTTCCAAATCAGTGCACCGTTTCATTTTTTGCCTACGAAATGGTGCACCAACAAGGATTAAAATGTCTTTTAGTTGCTCGACATTCGGTGCACCAGCGAAGAAATCGGTGCACCGATTCGCATCAGATGAGAGAGAAAGGCTGAAGCTGGCGGACCCGAAATTTTTATTGATTTTGGCCTAAAGCGTACGGTGGAAGCATGCATTCAACGGTAAACAACAAATGCAAAAATTGTAAATTCAATCCCCCCAACTCCTCTATCTCCACGCAGAACAAAATCGCGATTCCCCTTATCTTTGGCAGAACAAATCGCGATTCCCTTCTCTCTGAACGCAGCAAGCATCGCCTGAGTTGTGTGTATCCCAACTTCCCTACTTCCTCCCTCCTGTTGCCTCCAGACGCCGTCGATAGTCCCCGCCAGAAGCAGCAGGTGCTGTGGATCAACCGGGTGAAGTGCACATCGCGTCATATCATCGTTCATCCCCTCCGTTGAAGGTTGGTTCTCCCTCATATCCATGTTGGTTTTTTTGTTGTTGCTTCGATTTAAGACCAATTAATTTGACTCTTTCATTATCAAGTTCTTCATCTTCACTCCTTCATTTCACTTGTCGTTTGGTTATCATAAAGTAAGGAACTGGTGGGTCAATTTTTGGTTGTCATCATTGAACAATTCTTCTGTTGTTTTTGGTTGTCATCTTGACTCCTTCTGTTGTTTTTAAAATTCTGTTGTTTTATCATTGGATCATAATCATATTTTACATTTGAGTTCATAAATTTTTAATATCCTCTAAAACGTTTTCTTCACTCTTCAACTTTGAGCTTGATTAAATAGTCCTATATGGTTGTTGAACAATTAGACGGGCCTCCTGGTTTGTTGTTGGGACTTGGGATGTTATTTGGTCTGCGTAGATAACACTTGACATATAAAAGGGATCCTAACCTCAAACCACTAGTTACATAATGAAACCTTTTTTATGACAAAAAGGACATGGTTGCAATGGAACTGCTGTGAGTGCTGTTTTTATATTTCTATGACTTGCTTACAGCTTGTTAGTTTCTCGGAGTGTGGATTCCTCAACTCGTAATACTTGCTTACATGTTTTACCTGTCTATGACTTGCTTATATCCATGTGTTTGGCTTTTTCTTCATTGCATTCTGACTATATTTGATATGTGTGTATATTTGCTTACATGTGTTAACCTATGAAACGTGTGTGTAGATGTTGTCCCAATTTAGTTTTCTGATGTTTTATTTCAATTTGGAAGTTTGGTATGTTGAAAGTGTATGCATTATTTTACATATGGACATATGCGTTGATTCATCACCGAGTTTTGCGTCGCTGTGTGCAATGTGGGGCGGTTTTAGGTTGTCTTATGGCGCCACCATGCAAGACAAAAGGAAAAGGTGTACAAGCAAATTGGACGGAGTTGATGGACAAGATATTCCTGGAGATCTGTGTGGAGGAGCTGGTAGCTGGCAATCGACCCGGCCATTATTTCAATGATAGGGGCCAAAAAAACATTGCGGCAAAGTTCAAGCGGGCAACTTCATTGGACTGGACAGAACCACAATTCAGGAATAGGTGGGGCCGATTGAAAAGGGACTGGACAAAATGGAATGGACTTCTTTAAAGTACTACTGGCGCTGGCTGGGATCCGATCACGAAGACCATCAGTGCAACCGACACTTGGTGGCAAGAAAAAATCGCGGTATTACACCACATGCTACTGCATATGTTTAATTGGTACAACCGGTTTACTTGTTGCATTCAATAGTTTGTTTTTGTGTTACAAGAAGATCTGTCGATACAAAAGATGCATTACCAGACTCTGCCGTGCAAAGAACTAATGGACCAGTTGTTCTGTGACGTGGTGGCCACTGGAGAAGATGCAATGTGCCCAAACTCCGGTGTCGTGCCCTCCTTTGCGGGGGACTCAAGCGATAATGATGTAGGATCGCCGGAGCAGCCAAGACAAGTTGACGGGCTTGATGCTAATTCCAGCAGTAATGATGATCAGCCACAACCCCTTGATGCATGTGGGGGCCCAAGCAATCGAGGTCGGGCAGGCCCAAGCAAACCAACAAAACCATCGCAGAAGAGGAAGGGGCCCAGAGACAAAAGTAGCAGAAGGACAAAGAGTAGCCGAAGTGACCGGGATGAGACTATCGCCCTTATGGCCGATCATATGGGTAACCTTGTCAGTCGTTTGGAAAGTGATAATCCTCGGTCAACAACGACGGTGCAATCCATACGAGGTGAGATGAGGAAGAAAGCAATAGCTATGCTACGGAAGTTGCCCGACATGGATGCGGGGTCGGAGTTCTTCGGCCTCTGTTGTAACGCATTAACAGATCCGGTGGTGATGGATTGGTTCATTGACTTGGAGGATAGCCCTGAGGGTCAGCTTGCTTTCTTGAAAACAAAGGTTTGTCAATTGCTTCATCTTATCGTTTGAAAACATGTACGCAATTTAATTGTTGTTTTTTGTTACTCTCAAAACCAAAGCGTATTAGTTGCATTTCACTATTAACTCAAACCAAATCGAACTCTAATTCATGTGTGTTATGCAGATCTACGGTAAGAATTAGGCATGGATGATGGCGGCTGCAACCGTGACGAGATGTTGGATCCATTCGACTTTAGGGTTGTAAAATATTTGTTGAAAACGGTTATGCCGTTTGTTAATTAGGTGGTGGATTTTTCGGTTATGATGTTGGATTCTAATGACGTTTGTTTATTGAAGAGTTTATGTATGTGTTGAGATTGCATTTCATTGATGTGTTAATAAGTATTTGTGATGGATTTGTTAATAAGTATTTGTGTTAAACCATTTGTTGAGATTGCATTTCAATGATGTGTCATGGTAAGATAATCGAACCGAAGTGTTCATTTATTACTTGTTAAACCATTTGTTGATATTGGAAAATGCATGTTCAAGTGTAGGTAATGAAGGAATTGTTGAGCATTTTGTAGTGAAGAAAGGTATGAACTAGTTAACTATGAACTAACATTGAATAGGATTTCAAGTTTGATGATTTGTGAAAAACTGGATATTAACTGGTCCACCTTGAGGCATTTTGTAGTGATAAGAGGGATCAACTAGTTAACTATGAACTAGCATTTGATAAGATTTCAAGTTTGATGATTTGTGAAAAATTGGATATTATCTGGTCCACCTTGAGGCATTTTGTAGTGATAAGAGGGATCAACTAGTTAACTATGAACTAGCATTTGATAGGATTTCAAGTTTGATGATTTGTGAAACCGGGGATATTAAGGTCTGCCCTGAGGCATCGTAAATTTGTCATGGCAACAATCGGTACACCGTTCCTCAGTATCGGTGCAGTATTCTTGAAATTTTTTTTGAACAAACAAAAGAGGCCATGAATTTTGGTGCACCAAATACTCAATAGGTCCACCGATTAGGCGCTGTCAATTCCACCCTATGTGAACAATCGGTGCACCGTTATTAAGTGTCGGTGCGCTGTTGATGAAGTTTATTATGAACAAACATAATAGGGCCTCAATTTCGGTGCACCAAATACTCAATCGGTCCACTGAAGATGCGTTGTGATATGAATATAAATGAAATCGGTCCACCGTTATAAAATTTGGCGTCCCATTCCTTCATTATTGTACATCTAATTGTCAGCAATCGGTGCACCGTTCCTCAGTATCGGTGCGCCATTCATGAAGTTTATGATGATAAACATAAGAGTCCCTGAAATTTGCTAATCAGAAATTTGCTCTTAACTCCACACTTGCATTTGTAGCACATCATGCACATGTCCAATCATACAAGACTCTACACTATGCATTTTTTTGTCATCATGCATATCTCCATTATTTCAATACTCCACACTTGCATTTGTACTACATCATGCACATGTCCAATCATACAAGACTCTACACTTGCATTTGATACAAGACTCTACACTTGCATTTGTACTACATCATGCATATGTCCATCATACAAGACTCTACACTTGCATTTCTACTATATCATGCATATGTCCATCACACAAGACTCTACACTTGCATTTGTACTACATCATGCATATGTCCATCATACAAGACTTTACACTTGCATTTGTACTACATCATGCACATGTCCAATCACACAACACTCTACACTTGCATTTGACACAAGACTATACACTACTATGCACTTGTAGTACATCATGCACATGTCCATCATACAAGACTCCACCCTATGCATTTGCACTACATCATGCATATGTCCCTATATATACATCTTCACATTGACAAACTCATGAAAACTCATCTCCTTACTAACCCTTCAAAATTCTTCAAAATCCTTGAAAAACCTTCTTCAAAAAATTTACAAGTATTTAATGTCAATCCTTGAAAATCCCACAGTTAGATGCATTGTCACTGCAGTTGCAGCTGGAGCGTCTGAAGTCACTGTCGCCGAGCTCCAAGATGATGCAGATCAGGAAGCGCATTCTCCACCTAGGCCACACCGTAACCCATGGCTGCCAGGTCGGACTTATGTGACTTATCTACTCGGACGCCCTGATAGTGTCTTCTTCAATCGGATGCGCATGGAGAAGAGTGTTTTTCTACGCCTTTGTAGAACGTTGTCAGAAGAACATGGGTTGCAGGGAAGCAGTCGAGTATCCGTTCAAGAGGCCGTTGCAATCTTCTTATTCATAGTGGGTGGTGGGAAGACAAATAGAGATGCTCAAGATAGATTCGAGCATTCCGGCGACACCATAAGTCGATATTTCAGTAAGGTGTTGATGTCGCTGCTTAGTTTGGCTACAGTAAATGTACGTGGACGGCGTCGAATGATGCGCGAAACCCACCCGAAGATAGTCAATGATAGAAGGTATTTTCCGTTTTTTAGGGATGCTGTTGGCGCCATCGACGGAACCCATATCCCATGTATTGTGCCCACGTCGCAGCAAATAAAATACATAGGCCGAAAAGGGGAGCCCAACAGTGAACGTGTTAGCCGTATGCGATTGGGACATGCGGTTCACGTGGGACCACGTAGGTTGGGAGGGGACAACACACGACGCGAGCATGTTCAATACGGCGTTGGCAAGGCCTAGCTTGAAGTTCCCAATCCCCCCGGATGGCAAGTACTACTTGCTTGATTCGGGCTTTCCTTTCATGAAAGGATTTATTACGCCGTATAGACGCACTCGTTACCATCTCGCGGACTACCGTCGACACTTCACATTCGCCAAGGGGGAGGAGAAGTTCAATTATCTACATTCTAGCTTGCGCAGCACTATTGAACGTGCGTTTGGAGTGTTAAAGCAAAAGTTTAAAATCTTGCGGCTACCGCAACCATATTCATATAGCAAGCAAGTCGGGATAGTTGTTGCTACATTGGCGTTGCACAATTTCATCCGTGAACACATGGTGCACGATGAAGACTTCATACGCTATTCACAGGATGACTTTGATGGGATCGACGACAACGACGACGATAACGAAGAAATTGTCCCCGATTCCTCCACTGTCGACGAGGCACGGAATGAAATTCGGGATGAAATTGTGCGCTTGTGGCGGCCGCACTGAACCTCTTTCCTTACTATGATCTCCAAGTTTGTTAGATGAATTAATTTCCTACATGTACTTGTGATTTATCAATGACTGATTGGTGTAATGAGTTAATGTTGATCTCTCAATTTCCACCGATAAAGAGTGAAATAAATTTACTATGGCGAAAATCGATACACCAATTAGTCAATCGGTCCACCGATTACGCGCTGGAAATTCCCTCTATGAACAATCGGTGCACCAAATAGTCAATCGGGCCACCGATTACGCGCTGAAAATTCCCTCTATGAACAATCGATGCACCAAATAGTCAATCGGTGCACCGATAACGCGCTGGAAATTCCCTCCATTAACAATCGGTGCACCAAATAGTCAATCGGTGCACCGATTACGCGCTGGAAATTCACTCCATGAACAATCGGTGCACCAAATAGTCAATCGGTGCACCGATTACGCGCTGGAAATTCCCTCTTTGAACAGTCGGTGCACCAAATACTCAATCGGTGCACCGATGCTGCGCTGTGAATCAATTTAAATGAAATCGGTCCGCCGATCTTACAATTCAGCGCACCGAATGTCAGGCCTATATAAGCATGTGGGTGCCATTCATTCATTATTTTAACCTACATCTTATTTTCAGCGTTCCAACTCCTCTAGCGCTAAATTCTCTACAAACCCTAACGTGAATCTCCAAACCCAAACGCACATTTCTCCTTCAAGGATGTCTTCTTCAACAGTCCGACGTTCGAAGAATGCACAAAACGCACCGGGTACTTCATCTTCACATGGTCGCCGTTCAAAAAATGCTCAAAACGCGCCGATGGGTGCTTCTTCACGAGGGGGTCCGTCGCGCGCGACTTCACTGGCCATCAGAGAACATTATGCTAGCCGGAACGTTCTCGAATGCCGGTATGTCGATTTCACTTTCTTTGATCAACATCTGCCACAATGTTCACAGAGTCTAAGGGCTGCAAGTTTGGACACAATGGTCGGAAATACGTCCAAATTTTGTCCTCAGGTAGTTAGATGTTTTTATTCCAATATGAGGTATAGTAGTAAAGATAATACCATTCTTTCAAATGTTAGGGGTGTAAATGTTAGTATAGATAAGAATAAGTTGGGCGCTTGGTTCAATTTGCCCTGTAATGGTGTAAAGCTTGATTCAAAATCACTTAGCAAGATCCCAAACTACAACAAACAAGCTATTGAGAAACATCTAATGGAATCTCCTGACCATGTTGGGAAGGTGATTGTTTCAAGCATGTCTTTAGAATATAAGATGTTGATGCATGTAATTGTGTATTGCATAACGCATAAGTCAGGCAGCCACACCAGCCCCAATGAAGTTGAGTGTTATCTGATGCACTGTTTGTTGGAGGGTATTGAGGTCAACATACCCTATTTGGTCATCCGTAGAATGGGCAAGTGTTGCCAAAAAGAAGGAACACCACTCCCGTATGCCTCCCTGCTCACAAGAATTTTGCAGTTCCACAATATTTCCCCTTTCGATATTGAGAAAGATACCCCCAAAGCAGTTGATCAAGTAAGCATTGCAAGGATGGGACACTGGTTGTTGAACAATGAGTGGACATCTAGGCATGGTACGATATCGTTTAATCTTTTACATGCATATAAATTGACATCCTTTTAACCATGGACTTTCACATGTAATTTGGTTCTTATTTACCTTCTCCCTTTTAAATGAATGTAAAGAGAAATTTGTTCTCCGTCATCCTGATTTGTATAGGGTCAAAGCCCTATCATGCTTAATCATTTTGTTATGCTTAATCATTTGGTTAGTTAACGATGTATTATTTGCATATGTCAGAAATACGTGTCCCACAACCTGCCGGGGAAGATGACAACCGTCAAGGAGGGGGAGATCACCCGATGGACCAGCCCTCTATCCCGCAATCATTGCAACCTTTTCTTGAAGCGATGGAGAAGTGGCTGGGAGACCAGATTGCAGGGTTCGGAGACTATATGGCAGGGTTGGAGCAGAGACTGCTCCAACGCTTGGACGGGATGAACGCGCACATAGAAGAAGTCAGATTGCAGGTCAAAGACCTCGACGACCATGTTCAAGCGTACGCCCACGACGCTATAAAAATCAGGATGACGGAGAACAAATTTCTCTTTACATTCATTTAAAAGGGAGAAGGTAAATAAGAACCAAATTACATGTGAAAGTCCATAGCTAAAAGGATGTCAATTTATATGCATGTAAAAGATTAAACGGTATCGTACCATGCCTAGATGTCCACTCATTGTTCAACAACCAGTGTCCCATCCTTGCAATGCTTACTTGATCAACTGCTTTGGGGGTATCTTCCTCAACATCGAAAGGGGAAATATTGTGGAACTGCAAAATTCTTGTGAGCAGGGAGGCATACGGGAGTGGTATTCCTTCTTTTTGGCAACACTTGCCCATTCTACGGATGACCAAATAGGGTATGTTGACCTCAATACCCTCCAACAAACAGTGCATCAGATAACACTCAACTTCATTGGGGCTGGTGTGGCTGCCTGACTTATGCGTTATGCAATACACAATTACATGCATCAACATCTTATATTCTAAAGACATGCTTGAAACAATCACCTTCCCAACATGGTCAGGAGATTCCATTAGATGTTTCTCAATAGCTTGTTTGTTGTAGTTTGGGATCTTGCTAAGTGATTTTGAATCAAGCTTTACACCATTACAGGGCAAATTGAACCAAGCGCCCAACTTATTCTCATCTATACTAACATTTACACCCCTAACATTTGAAAGAATGGTATTATCTTTACTACTATACCTCATATTGGAATAAAAACATCTAACTACCTGAGGACAAAATTTGGACGTATTTCCGACCATTGTGTCCAAACTTGCAGCCCTCAGACTCTGTGAACATTGTGGCAGATGTTGATCAAAGAAAGTGAAATCGACATACCGGCATTCGAGAACGTTCCGGCTAGCATAATGTTCACTGATGGCCAGTGAAGTCGCGCGCGACGGACCCCCTCGTGAAGAAGCACCCATCGGCGCGTTTTGAGCATTTTTTGAACGGCGGCCATGTGAAGATGAAGCACCCGGTGCGTTTTGTGCATTCTTCGAACGTCGGACTGTTGAAGAAGACATCCTTGAAGGAGAAATGTGCGTTTGGGTTTGGAGATTCACGTTAGGGTTTGTAGAGAATTTGGCGCTAGAGGAGTTGGAACGCTGAAAATTAGATGTAGGTTAAAATAATGAATGAATGGCACGCCACATGCTTATATAGGCCCGACATTCGGTGCGCCGAATTGTAAGATCGGCGGACCGATTTCATTTAAATTGATTCACAGCGCAGCATCGGTGCACCGATTGAGTATTTGGTGCACCGACTGTTCAAAGAGGGAATTTCCAGCGCGTAATCGGTGCACCGATTGACTATTTGGTGCACCGATTGTTCATGGAGGGAATTTCCAGCGCGTTATCGGTGCACCGATTGACTATTTGGTGCACCGATTGTTCATAGAGGGAATTTCCAGCGCGTAATCGGTGGACCGATTGACTAATTGGTGTACCGATTTTCGCCATAGTAAATTTATTTCACTCTTTATCGGTGGAAATTGAGAGATCAACATTAACTCATTACACCAATCAGTCATTGATCAATCACAAGTACATGTAGGAAATTAATTCATCTAACAAACTTGGAGATCATAGTAAGGAAAGAGGTTCATTGCGGCCGCCACAAGCGCACAATTTCATCCCGAATTTCATTCCGTGCCTCGTCGACGGTGGAGGAATTGGGGACAATTTCTTCGTTATCGTCGTCGTTGTCGTCGATCCCATCAAAGTCATCCTGTGAATAGTGTATGAAGTCTTCATCGTGCACCATGTGTTCACGGATGAAATTGTGCAACGCCAATGTAGCAACAACTATCCCGACTTGCTTGCTATATGAATATGGTTGCGGTAGCCGCAAGATTTTAAACTTTTGCTTTAACACTCTAAACGCACGTTCAATAGTGCTGCGCAAGCTAGAATGTAGATAATTGAACTTCTCCTCCCCATTGGCGAATGTGAAGCGTCGACGGTAGTCCGCGAGATGGTAACGAGTGCGTCTATACGGCGTAATAAATCCTTTCATGAAAGGAAAGCCCGAATCAAGCAAGTAGTACTTGCCATCCGGGGGGATTGGGAACTTCAAGCTAGGCCTTGCCAACGCCGTATTGAACATGCGCGCGTCGTGTGTTGTCCCCTCCCAACCTGCGTGGGCCCACGTGAACCGCATGTCCCAATCGCATACGGCTAACACGTTCATTGTTTGGCTCCCCTTTCGGCCTATATATTTTATTTGCTGCGACGTGGGCACAATACATGGGATATGGGTTCCGTCGATGGCGCCAACATCATCCCTAAAAAACGGAAAATACCTTCTATCATTGACTATCTTCGGGTGGGTTTCGCGCATCATTCGACGCCGTCCACGTACATTAACTGTAGCCAAACTAAGCAGCGACATCAACACCTTACTGAAATATCGACTTATGGTGTCGCCGGAATGCTCGAATCTATCTTGAGCATCTCTATTTGTCTTCCCACCACCCACCATGAATAAGAAGATTGCAACGGCCTCTTGAACGGATACTCGACTGCTTCCCTGCAACCCATGTTCTTCTGACAACGTTCTACAAAGGCGTAGAAAAACACTATTCTCCATGCGCATCCGATTGAAGAAGACACTATCAGGGCGTCCGAGTAGATAAGTCACATAAGTCCGACCTGACAGCCATGGGTTACGGTGTGGCCTAGGTGGAGAATGCGCTTCCCGATCTGCATCATCTTGGAGCTCGGCGACAATGACTGCAGACGCTCTAGCTGCAACTGCAGTGACAATGCATCTAACTGTGGGATTTTCAAGGATTGACATTATATACTTGTAAATTTTTTGAAGAAGGCTTTTCAAGGATTTTGAAGAATTTTGAAGGATTTTGAAGGGTTAATAAGGAGATGAGTTTTCATGAGTTTGTCAATGTGAAGATGTATATATAGGGACATATGCATGATGTAGTGCAAATGCATAGGGTGGAGTCTTGTATGATGGACATGTGCATGATGTACTACAAGTGCATAGTAGTGTATAGTCTTGTGTCAAATGCAAGTGTAGAGTGTTGTGTGATTGGACATGTGCATGATGTAGTAGAAATGCAAGTGTAGAGTCTTGTATGATGGACATATGCATGATGTAGTACAAATGCAAGTGTAAAGTCTTGTATGATGGACATATGCATGATGTAGTACAAATGCAAGTGTAATGTCTTGTATGATGGACATATGCATGATGTAGTACAAATGCAAGTGTAGAGTCTTGTATGATGGACATATGCATGATATAGTAGAAATTCAAGTGTAGAGTCTTGTATGATGGACATATGCATGATGTAGTACAAATGCAAGTGTAGAGTCTTGTATCAAATGCAAGTGTAGAGTCTTGTATGATTGGACATGTGCATGATGTAGTACAAATGCAAGTGTGGAGTATTGAAATAATGGAGATATGCATGATGACAAAAAAATGCATAGTGTAGAGTCTTGTATGATTGGATATGTGCATGATGTGCTACAAATGCAAGTGTGGAGTTAAGAGCAAATTTCTGATTAGCAAATTTCAGGGACTCTTATGTTTATTCATCATAAACTTCATGAATGGCGCACCGATACTGAGGAACGGTGCACCGATTGCTGACAATTAGATGTACAATAATGAAGGAATGGGACGCCAAATTTTATAACGGTGGACCGATTTCATTTATATTCATATCACAGCGCATCTTCAGTGGACCGATTGAGTATTTGGTGCACCGAAATTGAGGCCCTATTATGTTTGTTCATAATAAACTTCATCAACAGCGCACCGACACTGAATAACGGTGCACCGATTGTTCACATAGGGTGGAATTGACAGCGCCTAATCGGTGGACCTATTGAGTATTTGGTGCACCGAAATTCATGGCCTCTTTTGTTTGTTCAAAAAAAATTTCAAGAATACCGCACCGATACTGAGGAACAGTGTACCGATTGTTGCCATGACAAATTTACGATGCCTCAGGGCAGACCTTAATATCCCCGGTTTCACAAATCATCAAACTTGAAATCCTATCAAATGCTAGTTTATAGTTAACTAGTTAATCCCTCTTATCACTACAAAATGCCAAGGTGGACCAGATAATATTCAATTTTTCACAAATCATCAAACTTGAAATCCTATCAAATACTAGTTTATAGTTAACTAGTTGATCCCTCTTATTACTACAAAATGCCTCAAGGTGGACCAGTTAATATCCAATTTTTCACAAATCATCAAACTTGAAATCCTATCCAATGTTAGTTCATAGTTAACTAGTTCATACCTGTCACGCCTGACATTTCGGAGGAAAATGTCGTTTATGACTTAGAAAATGGAATCGCCACCAAATTTTTAAGAAAAACTTGGAAAACTATTTTTATGAAAATATTTTGAAAAAAGGTGGATAAGGCAAAATATTGGTCTCTAACCAAAGACAGGTTCCGGAGTCAGTTGAGTCATGAGGAAGGTGTTAGGCACCCCACAACACCCATCCAAAAGGACGGTTACCCTAAAATAATTATATAAAAATTAAATGGCCTTATAATTTAAGATTAATCATCATAAGAAATTAGATAACAAAATAAAACAAATCACACAAAAATATGAATAAGACAAAATTAAAATAAAATAAACAAAAGGAAACAAACACAAATACTTACAAGATTGGACTTGACTCAGGCAAAACCTAAGGCCTACGTACTCGGTTAGGGATCAAAGTCCACGTAGTTCGGAAATTTGTTAAAATATTTTTTGTATGAGAAAAATAAGTTTGATCTAAAAAGGATATAACCCAAAACCAAGTTGACTGAAGTTGAAATGTTTGATTTTAGTTATAAAAAATCCAGATCAAAATTAATTAATCTCATGGTTTTTAATTTATTTGATTTTTAGATTTTTGTAATCTTTATTTTATTTTCTTTTATTTTTATTTCTATTTTCTTAAAAAAGATAAATGCACATGAGGATGAAAACCATGAAAACATGACTACAAAGAAAGAGAAAACCAACAAACAAAAGTGAAATAAAGAAAGAGAAAGAAGAGAAAACTAACAAATAATATATATATATATATATAATAAACCGAAAATAAAAAGAAGGAGGGACGAGAGACAAGACGTAGCAACAGTGGCAGACAGTGGAGGTGTACAAGTAATAAAAAAAGTTAAAACTAAAATTTACATTCCAAAGATCTTCCTCTTATCACATTTAGGTCCCTTTTCCTTTTGTCA
>QANZ01043286.1:112230-159344 GCA_003254925.1 Chamaecrista fasciculata
TTTTTTTTACTTATTTATTTCTTTCTCTTTTTTTAATTTTTTCTTATTTTTCTTTTTAGTCCACTCAAAGTTTTCCTAAATTGCAAAATGACCCGGGCCAAATGGGGTGTTCACAATACCTTTCTTCACTACAAAATGCTCAACAATTTCTTCATTACCTACACTTGAACATGCATTTTCCAATATCAACAAATGGTTTAACAAGTAATAAATGAACACTTCGGTTCGATTATCTTACCATGACACATCATTGAAATGCAATCTCAACAAATGGTTTAACACAAATACTTATTAACAAATCCATCACAAATACTTATTAACACATCATTGAAATGCAATCTCAACATATACATAAACTCTTCAATAAACAAACGTCATTAGAATCCAACATCATAACCGAAAAATCCACCACCTAATTAACAAACTGCATAACCGTTTTCAACAAATATTTTACAACCCTAAAGTCGAATGCATCCAACATCTCGTCACGGTTGCAGCCGCCATCATCCATGCCTAATTCTTACCATAGATCTGCATAACACACATGAATTAGAGTTCGATTTGGTTTGAGTTAATAGTGAAATGCAACTAATACGCTTTGGTTTTGAGAGTAACAAAAAAAAACAATTAAATTGCGTACATGTTTTCAAACGATAAGATGAAGCAATTGACAAACCTTTGTTTTCAAGAAAGCAAGCTGACCTTCAGGGCTATCCTCCAAGTCAATGAACCAATCCATCACCACCAGATCTGTTAATGCGTTACAACAGAGGCCGAAGAACTCCGACCCCGCATCTATGTCGGGCAACTTCCGTAGCATAGCTATTGCTTTCTTCCTCATCTCACCTCGTATGGATTGCACCGTCGTTGTTGACCGAGGATTTTCACTTTCCAAACGACTGACAAGGTTACCCATATGATCAGCCATAAGGGCGATAGTCTCATCCCGGTCACTTCGGCTACTCTTTGTCCTTCTGCTACTTTTGTCTCTGGGCCCCTTCCTCTTCTGCGATGGTTTTGTTGGTTTGCTTGGGCCTGCCCGACCTCGATTGCTTGGGCCCCCACATGCATCAAGGGGCTGTGGCTGATCATCATTACTGCTGGAATTAGCATCAAGCCCGTCAACTTGTCTTGGCTGCTCCGGCGATCCTACATCATTATCGCTTGAGTCCCCCGCAAAGGAGGGCACGACACTGGAGTTTGGGCACATTGCATCTTCTCCAGTGGCCACCACATCACAGAACAACTGGTCCATTAGTTCTTTGCACGGCAGAGTCTGGTAACGCATCTTTTGTATCGACGGATCTTCCTGTAACACAAAAACAAACTATTGAATGCAACAAGTAAACCGGTTGTACCAATTAAACATATGCAGTAGCATGTGGTGTAATACCGCGATTTTTTCTTGCCACCAAGTGTCGGTTGCACTGATGGTCTTCGTGATCGGATCCCAGCCAGCGCCAGTAGTACTGTAAAGAAGTCCATTCCATTTTGTCCAGTCCCTTTTCAATCGGCCCCACCTATTCCTGAATTGTGGTTCTGTCCAGTCCAATGAAGTTGCCCGCTTGAACTTTGCCGCAATGTTTTTTTGGCCCCTATCATTGAAATAATGGCCGGGTCGATTGCCAGCTACCAGCTCCTCCACACAGATCTCCAAGAATATCTTGTCCATCAACTCCGTCCAATTTGCTTGTACACCTTTTCCTTTTGTCTTGCATGGTGGCGCCATAAGACAACCTAAAACCCCCCCACATTGCACACAGCCACGCAAAACTCGGTGATGAATCAACGCATATGTCCATATGTAAAATAATGCATACACTTTCAACATACCAAACTTCCAAATTGAAATAAAACATCAGAAAACTAAATTGGGACAACATCTACACACACGTTTCATAGGTTAACACATGTAAGCAAATATACACACATATCAAATATAGTCAGAATGCAATGAAGAAAAAGCCAAACACATGGATATAAGCAAGTCATAGACAGGTAAAACATGTAAGCAAGTATTACGAGTTGAGGAATCCACACTCCGAGAAACTAACAAGCTGTAAGCAAGTCATAGAAATATAAAAACAGCACTCACAGCAGTTCCATTGCAACCATGTCCTTTTTGTCATAAAAAAGGTTTCATTATGTAACTAGTGGTTTGAGGTTAGGATCCCTTTTATATGTCAAGTGTTATCTACGCAGACCAAATAACATCCCAAGTCCCAACAACAAACCAGGAGGCCCGTCTAATTGTTCAACAACCATATAGGACTATTTAATCAAGCTCAAAGTTGAAGAGTGAAGAAAACGTTTTAGAGGATATTAAAAATTTATGAACTCAAATGTAAAATATGATTATGATCCAATGATAAAACAACAGAATTTTAAAAACAACAGAAGGAGTCAAGATGACAACCAAAAACAACAGAAGGATTGTTCAATGATGACAACCAAAAATTGACCCACCAGTTCCTTACTTTATGATAACCAAACGACAAGTGAAAATGAAGGAGTGAAGATGAAGAACTTGATAATGAAGGAGTCAAATTAATTGGTCTTAAATCGAAGCAACAACAAAAAAACCAACATGGATATGAGGGAGAACCAACCTTCAACGGAGGGGATGAACGATGATATGACGCGATGTGCACTTCACCCGGTTGATCCACAGCACCTGCTGCTTCTGGCGGGGACTATCGACGGCGTCTGGAGGCAACAGGAGGGAGGAAGTAGGGAAGTTGGGATACACACAACTCAGGCGATGCTTGCTGCGTTCAGAGAGAAGGGAATCGCGATTTGTTCTGCCAAAGATAAGGGGAATCGCGATTTTGTTCTGCGTGGAGATAGAGGAGTTGGGGGGATTGAATTTACAATTTTTGCATTTGTTGTTTACCGTTGAATGCATGCTTCCACCGTATGCTTTAGGCCAAAATCAATAAAAATTTCGGGTCCGCCAGCTTCAGACTTTCTCTCTCATCTGATGCGAATCGGTGCACCGATTTCTTCGCTGGTGCACCGAATGTCGAGCAACTAGAAGACATTTTAATCCTTGTTGGTGCACCATTTCGTAGGCAAAAAATGAAACGGTGCACCGATTTGGAAAAACATCCCCCCACCTACACACAAAAATAATCAAGATTTCACGCTTTTCAAGGCAAACAGTAACATTTTTGTTTTTTTTCAAAACAACAATCACATCCAAACACACTTTTATTATAATCAAATCACACCTTACTTTTTCCAACTTTTTCTTCCATTTATACCCCTATACAATTTATCAATTTCCTTACTTTTTATCCACCTACCACAATCATTACATACCCATTTTAATAATTTCACACCAAGTAATCAACAATCCTCCAAACACCACTACAAAAATAATCAAATTTGATTATAATCAAACCATGATTATAATCAAAACAAATTTTAAGAAAAACAGAAACGAACTGACCCTAAGAATCATGATTATAATTGAATCAGAAAAAAAACGTAAACGAACGTGTTTATTTTGATTATAATCAAAACAAATTATAATCAAAACGGAAACGAACTGGGCCTAAGTAAAAAGGGGTATAATCAAATGAGTGTGATCTAGTCATGGTATTAAAAGCGGACCGGATCGGCTGAACTGGAACCAACCAATGGTCCAATCTGAGTTGACAACAAAATTGGCGTGATCAAGAACTAGGAAAGCCTCTCTGAATCGGATAGTTTTGGGATTGAATCGATCCAAGATTTTTTTGTTTTTTGTTTTTAAAAAACTTTTTAAATTGAAATGGTGTTATTTTAAAGGATTTTTTCTTATTAAGTTTATATTCAAAATAATATGCTACTTGGTAGTTTTCAGTTTAATATTTGATCTTTTATTCTCCTAGTTCTCATTTTCTTACTCAACCAAACTTAAATTTAAAGAGTTTATTATATATTTTTAGTATTTATTAGTATATTTTTATTATATTAAATTAAATATATTATTTTGGCCAAAGTCCTATTTTGGTCCCCCAGTTATGCTCAGTGTTCCAAATTGGTCCCTCAGTTATTTTTCGTTCCATATTGGTCCTCCAATTATGCAAAACTTGGCAAAGTTGGTCCCTCAAACAATTTCCATCCATTTTTCCGTTAAAAAAAAGACAAAATTGATAAGTTTAAATTTTTTTTGCATTCATAGACTTTGGATTTCCCCATCTTCTTCTCCGGCGGAACCATATGGCAGTGCCGGAAATGCAAACTAATAAAATCAATCACTTTGTTTTCAAAATGTTTCAAATCTCACTCACTTCCAACTTCGAAAGCATCGCCTCCCATTTTCTCAATCAATTATGGAGCAAAGACCCAAAGTACTATGGACCCAAGATAACATCAATTTATCAATTTCAAATCGAAAACCCTAGGTTTTCTTTAAATGCTTTAACTTTCCAAAGCGCAAAATGAAAATCTCCTTAGCAAAAAACAAAATTCCCACACAAACATAGATCTTCAAAGATAAACAAGGCGTAGGCATAAACCAAGCACATACATAAGCAACCGTTTCCAACAATTCAAACATGAGTTAGTAGAATTTAACAGATAGCAAATCTGCCACATAAGATAAATACCCAGACTTCAAGAAGCAGAAGATTAAGCTCAAACTCAAGTCAAAGAAGATCAATTAGACAAAACCCTTAGACATCCCACTAGATTTTCGCTAAAACAACGGAGTCCTAGAGAGAGAAAGCAACGGAAAATAGTAGAGGGAGAGGGTTGTCTTTTGTGTGAAATAAATTAAAATCCCTCAATTATTTTTTTCTTTATTACATTTTGGTTCTATTATAGAGAAAAAGGTTATTGATGTAAAAAGTTTAAACTTTTAGGAGTTAAAAATCAATTTTGTCTTTTTTTTAACGAAAAAATGGATGGAAACTGTTAGAGTGACCAACTTTGTAAAGTTTTGCATAACTAGAGGACCAATATGAAACGAAAAATAAATGGGGACCAATTTGGAACACTGAGCATAACTGGAGGATCAAAATAGGACTTTCACCTATTATTTTTAATTTATTTAATTATTAAGAGTCCAACATCGGTTGAACTTTGGTTGGACCATTAAACCTTGACTCACTACTTCGAACGGTTCAATGACCAATCCAATTTTAAAAACCTTGGGTCTAGTGGTTTCTCACTTTTTGTCTATTAACTAATTTGAATCCTACATTTGAGTATGAAAAACATTTTATGGCCCGTCGTTTACCTTTAAGTGAAGGACTCGTGGTGAAGGAATTAGTTATTGTTCACCGACCGTAGATACTTTTATGCTAAAATAAAAGGGGTGTTACATTCTACTCTTCAATCCATGAAATCATGAAAAGTGTTTCACATTCATCTTATTGTAATCGCCAAACCCTGTCACAAAATCCACACCACTCTCACAAATCCAAAATGTTGTCTTACAATCTTCAAATGACCACAAATCCAAAACGCAATTTTCAAACCGATCTCACAGAATATAATGTCACGAGGAAATCGTGTCAACAATTTGATGAACCACAATACCAAATCAGAGAGTAGATGGGATTAGAGGTGTGTTGCTGAAAAGAGGTGGAAACGAAATTAGAGATTAGTGTTCGCATGTACTAATTTGAGTGAAGAAATTGGGGAAATTTTGTCTTTTTACTGACCCGGACACGTGACATGTGACAGGTGCAATTAGGTTTTGAGTTTTGACATAACAAAAACACAGCCTCGAAGTGTTAACAGTGCAAACCATAAGACACTTACTTGAAAACTTTTGAAACATAGGATGCCAAAGTGCAAATGAGCCAAACCACAAGGACTATTTCTATAATTTACCTTCTTTTTATTCTCTAAGGGATGAAGGGTTTAGGAGGTTTTATTTCTTTCTTTTATTTCACAATACAATGCAATTGAGATTCTTCATAACAGGGGTAAATCCAAATCACTTCAAATGTGATAAATGATAGTATGAGGACTTACAAGGAAGGAAAAAGGCAAATGATTAGATTTTAATATTGTCATCTTATTGTATTTAGCAAGTAAATTTGGGAACAACTTCTATGCAATTGGATAAATATTTTGTCAACACTACTTGTAAGTTTTTGTGTAGTTTAGATGATATTTTGTCAACAAAACCTTATGTTAAAGTTGATATATATGAAATTATAATAAACAAAACCTTATGAAATTATAATCTTTTCGTGTAGTTTATACGTTTTAATTTCTAAAAGATAAAATTATAACCAATTTGATCCATTTTAATTTTATGATGTTAATTTAAAACTTATAGTCAAATGAAAAATATAACCTTTTAATATCAATAATTAAGTATATCAACAACAAAATTTAGAAATGCATCCAATCGATTATTAATTAATTTCAATTATTACTTTTAACAAAATGATGAAATTGATTGTAATTATATATTGGATCTTATGAGTAATTAATAATCTTTCAATGACCAAATCACTAATATTCTTTAATCACATGAGTGTGGCCTAATGATTTCTTACTTTATCTCAAGTGGTGAGGATTCAAATTTTACCTTTGATTATAGAAAACATTATGTGGTCAGTTGTTTAGCCTTAAGTTAAGTGGAAGACTCACGTAAAGTGATTAGTCACTATTTCCAACTATAGATACCCTAATTTATATATATAAGAAAAATCACTAATGTCGTCTATTAAATATTTAATATAGAAATATCTAAATTTCATGAAATCACATTTTCCTAACAATGTTGTGTCATTGTGATTGTGAACAAAAAAGTGAGCCGCGTGTTGACAATAAGTCTTCCTCGTTTGTTTTGTTGCCTTGAAAGCTAAACATTGCTATGAGAAGACAACAATGGAATTTCCTTCCAAAATGTTCTACAAAACATTACTCTTCACGTACACTACAAGGTCTATATATATATATATTAAGAAAGCATTATTTGATGCTCATAATTAATCTAAGTCTTCCTTAAAAGCAAGGGCAAAGGAAACAGATTTGCATTCACAAAGTGTATATACAAGTCTTTTATATATATTTCATACAAAATAGAAGACAACCCAGAAACTAAAGCTAAGGGATTTCAATTTTCAAGTCAGAAATTAAAGGTTCCATTCATTTGTATTAGGCTTCACTACCCCTTTGATATATTCATTCTTCTTTTTCTTCCCTTTAAATATTTAATATATATAATATTATTTGATTTTCTTTTTGTGTTCAAGCAGGTTCTTTTTTTTTTTTTTGGTGAAAAGTTCAAGCAGGTCCTTGATTGCTAGGAGATTTAAATAGGATGAGGAACAAAGTTTTTGGGAGGATGAAAAAGCTATTTTCATGTTTTGGTAAGTGTATTCCTTTTTTTTTTTTTTNATTTATGATATAATGCTATTATAATTCATAATCTTTTCTATTATTAATTAAGGAAAAAAAATAGTTATATATATATGTTCAATTAATATATCATGTCATCAATTAATGACCTTAATAAGTCATCAACCCAATTAAAAAAATTCTACACAAAAAATATCAAAAGTTTTATTTTGGACTTTAAATTCTGAGATCAATTTCATCATTTTGGTCATAAAAATATTTTTTTATTGTGATTTGGTCTTTAAAATCTCACATTTGTTTCATTTTGGTTCCAAAATATCATTTTGTTTAGTTTTTGTTATTATTTCTAATTTGGGACAGAGCTTATATGAATCATTTTTTTTTTCCTTATAAGTGCCCTAATAAGTGAGTTGGCAAAGAAAGAAAGAAAAATCTTCCTCCTTAGTCATAAAATGGAGATAAATTTGTGGTTGATTTTATTTCAAATAATGAAAAATTTTCTTTTTCTCTTTGTCAACTTATTTAATTAGAAATATAAAGACAGAAACCATATATGAAATCATATTTTAGGAAATAATTAGAACGAACTAGATGTGACAGTTTAAAATTCAAAACGAAATAAAAAATAGTTTTAAGACCATAATAAAATTGACTCCATAGTTTGACGACTAAAATAATTATTTGACTTGAAAAACTCAATTACAAATTGAATGAAAGAATTAATATTATTTAAATAGTTGAGATATCAAATTCATCTAAAGAGAAACTAACAGAAGAAAAATAAAAACTAGTACTCAAATTGATCCCAAAATGTATGCGTAGATTAATTAGGTCAAAATTTCAAATTGATCCCAAATATATGCTATAGATTTCAAATCGGTCTTTATTGTTTGAGAAATTATAAAAACATATAAATCTAATTTAAAACAAATAAAACATTTAGAACCGATTTGAATTCTACCCTTTTGGAACAATTTGAAGTTTTGACTTTTGACCAAATTAACTATTATTGAATATCTAATTATCCATATAATATATACATATATGTTTTTCTTTCAGTGTACAACTCTAATTATTCTCCGGATCATGATCAAACCGAAGTGGATGTACGTGAGGAATATGCCAATGCCTTTCGCACTGAATCATACATGGACTTTTGGACTCGAGTCCACGCTTCATACACCGAACCCACCACTACCCCATCATCTCGCCTACCTTCTTATCGCTTGTTCGTCGAGCATTTCTTGGATCCGGATCAACCCACTATCACTCGGATCCTATCCATGACCCATCACTCACCCACTATTCATTCTCTCCTTTCCCACTATTTCACCCTAAGTGCCAATACCTCTCTTCTTTGTAGCCTTCTCCTCAAAGACATTGATTGTGTTCGTCTCAAGTATAGATCCCTTACCAATGTTCTTCTTTCTCTTGATTCTCTTCCCACCAATCATCAACTTTCAAATTTCTCTCTCCTAATCACCCATCTAATTGACTTCTCCTCAACTGGGTTATCTTTGGGTCGAATTTTGGAAACTCAATCCCAGTGTCGCGACTTGTTGGAGCGACTCGAGTCGAGTCGTGACAAGGTTCAAGCCAAGCTTCAGCTCATAGCCAAGCTAAAATGCGGCTCGGCTTTCTTTCTAGTGACAATAACAACTTCATTAGTTGTGGTCATTTTGACTCATGGGCTTGGATTGTTTTTAGTGGCTGGATTTATAGGGGCTTCAATGGAAATAGCCTCGGAGAAGAAGCTGTCTAGGGTGGTGGCTCGACTTGATGCAGCTGCAAAAGGGACTTATATATTGAATAAGGACATGGAAACAATAAGTCGATTGGTGGCTCGGCTGAATGATGAGATGGAGCATATGAGAGAGAGTATTAAGTTTTGGGTTGAGAGGAAAGAGGATCAGCTCCAATTTCAAGCCAATAGTGAAGTGGCACGACTAATGAAAAAAAGTCAATGTAGTTTTGGTGATCAATTGGATGAATTGGAGGAACATTTGTATCTTTGCTTCATGAATATTAATAGGGCAAGAGACCTTGTTTTGAAACAAATCATGAATCAAGGTTTATGTTAAATACCTAGATAGGTGGTGTTATGCCGTTATGGAGAATTTGAACTTTTCTCCTCCCTAATGTTAGTCTTTTTTTTTTTTTATTATTATTTTGGCAGAAGAATTGTTGGTGCCCCTAACATTTGGGGCCAGTTTCAGTTATGCCCCTAACGTTTGTTTTGTTTCAGTTATGCCCCCAACGTTTCACATTGCTGTCAATTATACCTAACGTTTGACTCCGTTAATTATGTTGACGGAAAATGTTGATGTGTCAATTTTTTTGCCTATGTGTCAATTTTTTTTGAATTGAAGACGTGACGCATGACTGGATAAATAAAACATTTTAGCTTTATTTTTTTTTGTTGGTGCACAATGTAGTCATCAGGAATTGCTGACTTTCTTGATCTCATTGATCTTCTAAATTCAACCCCTTGTGGAGGTTAATGTTGCTCACCAAAGGCATCTTATCTTCCACTATTTGAGGTACCTCCACAACATTATGAGTTTCCTCAACTTGGATGGTATCATTTTCAATATGAAAATCCTTTTGATTTCCAGCATGATCAATGTCTTGACGTGAAACTTCATTATGTTCTACATTTACCCCAACAGGATAGGTGTTTTGTATAATTAATGTCCCACTATGATTAGCTATGTTCGTTTCGGCGCCAAAAACTTGTTGGGTTATTTCATTTTATGCAAGTTTTAAATTTATAAAACCCAAGTGCAAGTGTACACTACCGAAGTAATATAAAAGCTTGAGCACCGGGTATCGTCCCACCGAGAAATTACTTGCCAATTCATCTAAACACAAACTATAGCGGTTCATTTTAACTAAGCAACAAATATCGATAAAAGTGTAATTGAATGAAACTTAAATGCAATAAACAGGATCCAAATTGAACACCGAAAAAACTTTTTAGAAATCAAGTGTAGAAAACTTCCCTAGGATTGTCCCTACTTAGCAATTTCACTCAACTAATTAACTACTCTGATTATGGATTTACCATAATGGCAAAGCTAACCCTGAACTCTTAATCACCTATAATTACGTACCTTTCAGTCAATTATAAGCCTATTGAATCTAATGAACTCACCTATATTTCTATGGTGAACCAACTATATCAATGCATTAAGTTCAAGTACAATTGAGTTCCCTTAGGCTAATAGGTATATCTCTATCCTATTAGCAAATTCCATAAGAGAATGAAATCTAGAGGCAATCAATGCAAGACGAGGAATCCAAGAAGAAGAAGAAAAGAGAAGAAAAGAGGAAGAACCCTAAGAATGAAGCCCCCAATCTTCACTTTCTCAACCCAAATCTACCAAAATTGATGCTACCAAGCAAGAATCCAAGCTTTCCAAGCAATTTCACACACCACTTGACTCCTAGGGTTGTCCTCCAGCCTCCAAAATAGTCCTTCCTCTCAAATGACACGAAACAGCCCTAAAAGAATACGAAACTCTGTCTGCAACTCGCCTAGGCAAGAAAGGCTCACTTATGCTGAGTTGGAATTCGAAGGGCGCCTAGGTGAGCTACAGGGCGCCTAGGTGAGAAGGAGGATTCAGAACCACAAAAAAATCTTTGTTTCGGCTCTGATTCACTTCATATGGAGAACCTCAGACCTCTCAACATCTTCTAGACATTTTAAGCTTCGATTCAAGATCCTAAAACATTAAAAAATCAATAAATTGGGTGACCAAAATCGTTGGTCAACTTGAAAAACATAAAACGGAAATAAACAAAACAAAACAAAAACAAACTTAAAACAAAAGAATAAACATCTACAACTAATAAAACACTAAATACTCACAAATTAAACTTCATTAACAAATAAAACATGGATAAAAGCCCTGAAATGACCCGAGATTAAGACTAAATAACTCTAAATTATTAGAGTTATCAACTCCAAAACCTTGTTGTATGTGATGGACAGTAGAACTTGTATCCCTTTGACTTTTCTGCATAGCCAACAAAATATGCAGTTATAGTCCTAGGGTCCAATTTCCTCTCATGGGGATTATACACTCTCACCTTCGTAGGACAGCCCCATACACGTGCATGATTCAAACTAGGTTTCCAACCTTTCCAGATTTCAAAAGGTGTCTTAGATACAGCCTTTGTTGGAACCCTGTTTAAAATATACACTGTTGTCTTAAGTGCATCTCTCCACAATGGGTAATTCATTCCCCAAATGCGTTTTCAATTTTAAAACATTTCAGCATTTTCAATTTTAAAATATACACTGTGTTAAGTGCATCTCTCCACAAGGGTTAAAATATACGCATTTGGGGAATGAATCACCCATTGCTCTCATAAAAAATCACCCATATGCGTTTACAATGGGAGAAGGATTTAAATTGTTTTCAATTTCTTTTTGGTCCTCCTTTACCCCTCCTATGTCTTCACATGCTTCCTTAGGTGGAGAATTTAGAGATTGTTCTTAAGCTTTACCCTCTGTGGTGCCTTCCATGGTATCGACTCGTAAGCACTCTTTTGGATTATCATCTTCGAACTTTACAGGCTTGAGGACATTGAAGGTGACTTCTTCGTGTTGAACCCTCATTGTTAGCTCTCATTTTTTGCACATTGATAATGGTTCTACCAGTTGCTAAGAAAGGTCATCCCAAGATGATAGGAACATCTTTGTCAGCTTCATAGTCAAGCACAATAAAGTCTTCTGGGAAGATGAACTTGTCCACTTTTACTTGGACATCCTCGACCACCCCTCTAGGATATGTTAGCGTTCTATATACTAACTGCAAAGTTACACCGGTGGGCATAGGCTCCCCCAATCCAAGAAGGTTATAGATAAAGAGCGGCATCAAATTGACACTCGCCCCTAGACCACATAAAGCATGGACAGAGAATTTATTACCAAGTGCAATAGGAATATTAAAACTATCTGGATCTTCTACTTTAGGCAGTAGTTTATTCTGCAAGATAACACTGCACTCTTCAGTTAAAGCAACTGTCTCATAGTCACCAAGTCTCCTCTTCTTTGATAGTATGTCCTTTATGAACTTCACATAGCTAGGCATCTGTTCTAACGCTTCTGCAAAGGTTATGTTAATGTGCAGTTTCTTAAAAACTTCCAAAACTTACCGAATTGTTGGTCCGGCTCCTTGTTCTTTAATCTCTATGGGAAAGGAGGTGGTGGGTATAGGCCTTTCAAGTTTCTCTGGTTGGGCTATTTTAATTTGATCTTTATCTTCCCCAAACTCAGTTGTTTGAGGGTTGCCTTCAATTTGAGTGCCACTACTAAACTCTATCATTTTGCATTCTTCTTTTCCTTTTAGACTTGGAGGTGCCTTAGTGTCGCTAGGTAAAGCTCCCAATGGTCTAATTTGAAGGTGTTTCGCTATTTTCCCCACTTGAGTCTCTAAAAATTTAATTGTAGCACACTGACTCAAAATCATAGCATGAGTCTTCTAAAATGTAGTATCAGCGTGTTGTACAAAGCTTTCAAGCAATTTCACCAATGAAGACTTTTCCTCCTGCAATGGGGCTATCTGAATCTGTTGTCGATCGAGGTTGATTATTTTTCCAACTCTAATTGTAGTTGTTTGAATATGAATTATGAAATTGTCTATTTTGATTTCCTACAAAATAAATAGACTCGACATTTGGGCAGTGATCATCAGAGTGATCACCCCCACAGTTAGAGCATGGGCTAGTTTCTTTAACGGCTTGCACTTGTTGCTTCGCAAAAAGATTCAATAGTTTATCAAGTTTATTATTTAAAGTAGACATTTGAGCACCTAAACTGTCAACCTTAGAAATATCATTAAACCCAGCAACCTTACCTGTAGAAGCCTTATTAGTGTCGGCCTTACCCGATTGCCATTCACAGTTACTCGTGCCCATATCTTCGAGGAGCGCATTTACATCTTCAACACTGTTCTTTCTAAACTTCCCCCTTGCAACTGCATTAATTGAAACTTCACTACTAGGGGTTAAACCATTATATAAAGATTGTACCTCAAGCCATTTGGGCAACCCATGCATCAGTAAGAGGTTCGAATAGAGAATTAGGTAATGTTGTTTCGTAATATAGCTAGTTGCCCTCTAAGGAGGAAAATATTTTGAAAGAAAATTTGAGCTAGTTCCTCCCAATTGTTGATTGAACCTTTAGGAAGAGAATTCAACCAAGCCTTGGCTTTCCCCGTTAATGAAAATGGAAACAACCTTAGCCTTACAATATCTTCAAACACACCATTGAATTTGAAGGTATCACATAACTCTTCAAAATTCAATATGTGGTCATTAGGGTCCTCATGGGAAAATTCGGCAAACTGAACACTATTCTGAAAGAGTTGAATAGTGGCTGGTTTTATTTCAAAATTGTTTGCTTCGATTACCGGACGCTTGATGCTTCTACTCAGATCATTAATATTAGAAGCAGTATACTCCTCTAATGGCCTATTTGTCATATCGTCAGAAGCATTGTTAGCCATTTCAACTTCTTCTTGATCAGACATGTGCATGGATGACTCTCGACTTTTAAGAGGGGAGATAATTACTTTCTTTGGTCTTCCCCTTTTACGCATAGGCTTGCAAGACAAACCAAAAGAAAATAAAAGTCAAAGAAAATAAAAAAAATAAATAACAATAAAATAAAAAATAGACAATTAAAAATAATTAAAATAGAATAAAAAATTAAATTAAATTAAAAAGGCCAAAGTCCTATTTTGGTCCCTCAGTTATGCTCAGTGTTTCAAATTGGTCCCCCAGTTATTTTTCGTTCCATATTGGTCCCCTAGTTATGCAAAACTCGACAAAGTTGGTCCCTCTAACGGTTTTCATCCATTTTTCCGTTAAAAAAAAGATAAAATTGATTTTTAACTCCAAAAAGTTTAATTTTTTTTTTTACATTAAGGACGTTTTCCTCTATAATAGAACCAAAATGTAAGAAAGAATAAATAATTGGGGTTTTAGTTTATTTTACCCCAAACCCCTCTCTCTCTCACTCAAACCCTTCACTTTCCTTTCCATCTTCGTCTTCTCCTCCCATGATCTTAACAGATGTCTCAGCTGATGCGCAATATTGCAGAAGATATCACGTATTCTTCATCACGTCCCATTCCAATCACTAAGTTTGTGAACTTTTCAATTTGGCTACGACCTCTCATTGTTGTCTCCATTCACAACACAATCACGTTCTGTACCAATTTGTCAAATCGTGCAAGACGCAGATTAAAAAATCACCGTACACGATCCTCACGCAGATTCATCTTTTGCGGCTCCACCTGTGCTCGGCAATCGCCGTCTCCCGATTCCGATGAGCAGATCGCATAATCCGGCGAATTGCGGCCGCCGGCGGACAAGTAATTTAAGGGACGGATAATCTAGCCTCGTACGACGGACGCCGATGGCAGCAGTTGCGGGAAGTCGAAGCGCCGACGATGGCCATGGCGTGATGCGGCTGCGGAATATGGTAACGCTCCAGAAGACGAAGATGGAAGGGAAAGTGAAGGGTTTGAGTGAGAGAGAGGGAGGGGTTTGGTGAAAAATAAACTAAAACCCTTCATTATTTATTCTTTCTTACATTTTGGTTCTATTATAGAGGAAAACGTCCTTAATGTAAAAAAATTAAACTTTTTGGAGTTAAAAATCAATTTTGTCTTTTNAAAAAAATTTAAACTTCTAGGAGTTAAAAATTAATTTTGTCCTTTTTTTAACGAAAAATGGATGGAAACTGTTAGAGGGACCAACTTTGCCAAGTTTTGCATAACTGGAGGACCAATATGGAATGAAAAATAACTGGGGGACCAATTTGAAACACTGAGGATAACTGGGGGACCAAAATAGGACTTTGGCCTTATATTTTTTTAATTTATTTTTTTTATAAATAAAATGTAATTATTTAATAACATTTTATTAAAACTATAAATTTAAAATATATTTCAAAAGGTAATATTGTCTTATACAAAAAATAGTGACATTCATTTATTGTAAATGTATTTATTAGGTTACTTTTATTGTTCTCAATGTATATTTAATGCTTCTTATTATGTACCCTTAGAGCACATGATAGAAGGACCCATAAAACAATAAGAATGAAATTAATCAAACTATCAAAGCAACCGAATCCTCCTTATTTGAGTTAAAGCCTTCAAAGTGATACTTCCTCCGGTTCTGAATATTTTGTGTTTTAGAAAATTATTTTTGTTCCAAAATATTCGATGTTTTATAAATTCAACAGAGTATTAATTATTTTTTTACCATTCTACCCCTATTAAATATAGTAGAGTCATAAATGTATAAACATTTTCCAAGTAATTTAATAGGGATAGTTTAGTCATTTTACTTCATTTTTCTCTTCATTCTATGTTGGCTAATCATTTCCTTAATCTATGTGTAGAAACCTTAAACACCAGATATATAGAACCGGAGGGAGTATATCCTTATCACAAAAATATATAGTTATATTAGGAGCATAGTTAGCAAAAGAAAAAAAAAAGCTCTTATTCTACCATTTTCATTTTCGTTTCAAAACTTCATTGTATATATCCATCCCACATTCAAATAAAAAATATATGTAAGTAAATGTTTCATCAAAAAATTATTTTTACGATATGTATATATACATTTATGATACGAAAAATTAGAAACCTTAGACTAATAAGAAATAAGGCCAAAGTCCTATTTTGGTCCCCAGTTAAGCTCCTTGTTCCAAATAGGTCCCCCAGTTATTTTTTGTTCCATATTGGTCCCCCAGTTATGCAAAACTTGAAAAAGTTGGTCCCTCTAACGTTTTCCATCCATTTTTCCGTTAAAAAAAGAGGAAAAATAAACTTTCATCCCCAAAAGTTTTATTTTCTTATATTAAGGTCCTTTTGTTTTTATAATAGGATCAAAACATAAGAAAAGAAGGTAAATTAAGATTTTAAGTGAATTTACCCAAAAAATTCAAAAAATCTCTCTCTCTCTCTCTCTCTCTCTCTCTCTCTCTCTCTCTCTCTCTCTCTCTCTCTCTCTCTCTCTCTCTGATTTCGCAAAGATCGCTGCACACCAACAAATCGAACCACTCTGGCGAAACACTGTTGTCCAATCTCCTCCGCAAGACGTTACCGTCGACGAAACCGCTCCTCACAAACGCACACAACTGTCGCCCGGAACACGTCGCTGAAACCACCGTGAATCACCACAAAATCCGACGACCTCCTCTGCCTGAAACGCTGCCTCAAGGAACAACTCTGTCGCGCATTAAAATGACACACGCGAACTTCTGACCAGACCACCGCACACGACGATCTTAGCTCGCGAAATCCAGAAAAAACAATGCTTTTCAGATCTGCCCAGATCTCCGCCGCGAGCCACCGCCCTCCGTCCTCCATTGATGAACGCCGGCGGCGAACCCTGCTCGTCATAGCCGTGTCGATCTCCGTCACGAACTCAGCGTCTTTGAGTTGTGCAGTATCGTGTGGTTCCTTCTTGATCAAAATGTTTTGAGCTGTCGGAGGAGTCGCGTGCGGCGGCGGAGGAGGAGGAGAGGAGGGTTCGGAGCATGTTGATGCGAGGGGAGAGATGGAGAGGTAAGAGCTGGCCGTTGTAGAAGAGGTCGTCGGCGGCGGCGGAGGAGGCGGATTTGCGGGGGGAGACGGCGGAGCTGGAGAACTCGAAGTCGGAGGAAGAGGACGGCGACGGAGGAAGCNTAGGATTTAGGATGAAATTGTAAGATGATAAAGATCACAAACTTTTTTTAATAACTTTCTAGTCCTTAGGATGAAATTGTAAGAAATAGGGATTCAAACGCAAAAAAATTAATAGTTGGGGTCTTAAAATAGTATTTTAACTAAAATTTCCGTTAAATTTTGGATGGAAATATACCTCGGGACCCTTTTTGCAAACGGAGTTAACCTCAGGCCCCAATTTGAAACTTTTCAAACCACATGTACCCTATCTGAAGTAGGGCCAAACCACAGGACCCTAATTTGTAATTTACCCAAATAAAAATAAAACTTTGTCTCAATCTACTAAACACTTGAACAATGTCAATTTAGAATTCATAATTAAAAACTCCCCAATAACATACGGTGCCAAAAACTTGTACGAGAGATTTCTTTAATAAGAAATTAAGTTTTAAATTTGTAAACCCTAGTGCAAGTATACAATATCGAAATCGTATCTAAACTTGAGCACCAAGTATCGTCCCATAGAGAGTTTGAATTGTGTACAAGATTGAGCACTATTTAGCACCTTCCAACTAGTCTAAGCAACAAAAATCGAGTGATGGTGTTGGTTCAAGTTCATAAAACAAAACAATAAAATAAGTCTAACTAATTAATTATAAAACTTCCCTGGGCTTGATCCCTCCTTAGTGACTAGATTAAATAACCATATCAAGCAATTATTGAATACCAATTTGCAACAAACTAACTCTGAACACTATAATATCTATAAGCACCTCTTGATGTCAAATAAACCTATTAAACATAACTAATCCACATTTTTTCATGAGGGTTAAAATTACTTTAATGCTTTAAGATTAAGTTCGTTAATGAATTCCCTAAGGCTAGCAGGTACTCTTGTCCTACTAACAAACTAATAAACTGTCATGCAATAAATCGGTGTCTAAGAGAAATTGGACAATGGTCTATTTTAATAGTCTTGATTAAAGCACATATTAAAACACCCAAACTACCTCTATCTTGTTGGCCACCAAAACAAAGATAACAATAAGAACTGAATAACTGAATTTATTGACAAATTGAATTCAACAATGTCATAAAATAATTATAAAACAAACATCACTAAGAAGTTCACAACCCTAGAGAACAGAAAGTGCCTAGCCACACATATTCAAGCAAAACCGAAATCAATAATATAATTTATAAAGAAAACTAGAGATGAAGAAGAAGATGTTGCTAATATCTCCATTTCGAACTCCAAATCAGTAGAATGAACTCCACCGATGAACTCAGATGGATTGAATGAATGCACTAGCACAAAATTGAACTTCAACTCGACAGCGTATTCGCGTTGGAGAAGAAAAACAGAGAAAACACGAAGAAGGAGATGGAATGTGGAAAAGTCGCAGAAGGAAGAAAGGCTTGGAATGCCGAAATCTCTTTATATACCAAATTTGGGACTGCACCGTCATAGTGCGCTGGCTGCTCAAAATTTGACGCAATGACATTTCCTCGAATTTCGCGAAACCGCTCCGATATTTGAGGCCTGGACAATTTAAACCCCTTATTTCGAACTATCAGTGCGTGCGCCGTCGGGAATAGGGACGACTCAAATTTTGATGCAGTTCAAACTGCCTTCTAGAAGGTTTTTGCATGACTTTGGGTCAAACTTCTTAAGTATTTTCTGCTTTAAAATTGCTGAAAATTGGTTTATTGCACAACAAAAAACTAAAATTAGAGTTGATTTATGCTAAAGATATAAATAATTAAAATAAATGACGAAAAGTGCAATAATTAAACTAAAATCCGATAAAGGCTGACAAAACTTAGAAAACACTAATTAAATATATTTTTGGCTAAAATTCACTCTTGATCATTATAAAAGACAATAAAATAACCTTTAGAAAAGGCTTAAATAACTCAAATTTATTGAGTTATCAACTATAAGAATAATATAGAATGAAACATTGATAGATAGCTTTGGTATTTCATTCATTTGATAAAAGAAGAACTAGCAAAAAGCTTTTTCCTTGGAGCATCTTAAACCTCTTGATCTTTCTCTTCCCAATAGGCTTTATGAAACTCCATGACCTCACTAAAGACATAAAAGCTAACTTGTTATATCATAAACATAATACGCACATATATAAGTGAATAAATATAGGATGAGGCTATTGAACAACTACGACAACTTTATTAAATAACAACAATAGTAAACAACTACGATAACTTTATTAAACAACGACATTTGCCTATTTAATTGTACTATTTTTAATATTATACATATTTTTTGTTTTTGTTTTACTACGTTTAATTCAACAAGCTCTTTCTTTGTTTAGTTGGAATCGTCAGCAAACGAAGTCAAATAATACTCTTAAAGTTGGTATTACCAAAGATTCGAGACCCAGACCGGACCGGACTGACCGGTTCAGACTAGTACTCAGTGAACTGGCAAGTAGTTCGATCTGATTCTGTGTTTTGGACCGGATTGCAAGTGACCTGGTAAATATCTGGGTTGACTCGTCGAGTTTGATGAGAACCATTGAACCGCAACCTGGTTGATCCCTTTTATTCTAGTGGATTAGGACAAATATGAGTAGATTCAACACAAATAAGAGAGGATCCGAGTAGATCGACACAAATCGAAGGAGACCTATGCAGATTCAATACAATTAAGAGATGATTGACTAGCCAAGAACGAAACCGAGATGAACAGACGGTGGCATGATGAGAATGATATTGTTATCCTCACTTGCAAATTAGACTCGAGAGAGATGCGATGTGAGACCACGTGAGAGACTCAAGATTGTGGAATCACTTGTTGAGACCATGAGAGATCAAGAGAGATAACGAAAGAACCAAGAGAAGAAAAGGCAATGAGAGAGGCAGAATAAAAATGAAGAGGCGGCCAAGCAAAAAGTGAAGAGGCTACAGTGAGAGAAAGTTAGGGTAAGATTTGAAGTTAGGTTTAGGCTAGGGTTAATTTGACTCATGATATTATTTTGTTTCACATTTTAAAAAATTCTTTGGCTCATGATACTTTTTTATTTTTCATTTAGAAATTTAAGCAGTTGTTATACCACAAAATTGGCTAAAGTGCACTTTTGGTCCCATAACTTTGGCCAATGTCTCAATTTGGTCCCATAAATTTTTGTCTTGCAATTTTGGTGCCATAACTTTGGCAAAGGTCTCAACTTGGTCCCATAACTTTGTTTGGTCCCATAACTTCTGAAAACGTCCCACCGTCGATCTCAAATTGAGACCTTTGCCAAAGTTATGGGACCAAAAGTGAACTTTAGCCCCACAAAATTTATAAACTATTATCATTATGAACTTTAATATATTTAGTTTGAACGATCCAGTTATTGACCCAGTGGTTGAAACGATGACCCAACCACCCGAGCCCTTATCCGGGTGAATGATTAGCCCGAGTTTTAAAACTATGGGTATTACTATTTTAACCAAACCCACTTTCAATGTAATATTTGACCTCGTTTGCTAACGGCTCCAAATGGACAGAAAAAAAAATCATTAAGAGTATCTCGTAATTCTAATTTTGTCGCATTCAGAGTTGAAACGAGAAAGATATATGATGGACTTAATTAAACAAGCAACTTGCTTTCAAACTCGATATCATGTTTGATTTGACCTTCTTTGTCAACGGTCCCATCTAAAAACAAAAAGAAAAAAAAATCTATAAAGAGTAATGCGTAGCTCTGATTTCATCTTACTCAAATTATCAGTTCAAATCCATTGAAGTCTCCTCTCAGACCCAGATCATTCATGGTCATGTGTTCCAACAATCTTTTATAATATGTACATAGCTGTAACAAGGCATATGTATAAGTAGATAGTATAAATATGACCATGTTAATCACAAAAAGGAAACACCTAAATAGACCTATCAAGACGTTTTACAAAAACGTTGAGAGCAATGTTTTCTTCCGTGACATGATTTTCCACAATTGTGATGGAGACATCTTTATGCGAGGGAGTTCGGCCAGCGTAATCATCTCAAGAAGCTTGTCCACAGTTCAAGAACTTTATTCGATGCACAACTTGATAAGTGTGCTTGAACCCCCTCAAAATAATTTGAAAGCCTATGGTCGCTGAGAATAAAAATTTGTCCTCTACAAGAGCCATTAGACACTTCTAAAATATGAGAAATATCAAAATGGTAGATGATTTTATGTAAAAAAAAATCCTTAATAGGTAGGAGAAAATGAGTGAAGAGGACTAATACAACCATATGTAATTAGCCCTTGGAATGACAGTTCTGAGAAAGAATTTATGATCTAACATTATTAAGTGAGGGAGATTTTGACACCATTCTTAAATCTTCTTTTCCCTTCTTGTGATCATCATGAGCTTCATTTCTCACAATCTTTCTTAAGTACCAAAAAACTTTGGTATACCATTGATAGATACTTTTGGTGTACCATTGATTTGATAAAAGAAGAACTAGCAAAAAGCTTTTTCCTTAGAGCATCTTCAACCTCTTGATCTTCTTCTTCCCTATAGGCTTTATGAAACTTCATGACCTCTCTAAAGACATAAAAGCTAACTTGTTATATTTAAGCATAATACACACATATATAAGTGAGTAAGTTTATGATGAGGTTATTGAACTACGACATTATAAAACATAGACATCAGCCAATAACTCCGACAACTGGATTAGATAACGAGATCGTTAAACAACTACGACAACTTTATTAAATAACGATATCAATAAACGACTATGACAACTTTATTAAATAACGCCATCATTAAACAACTACAAACAACTTTATTAAATAACGACATTAGTAAACAACTAAGATAACTTTATTAAACAACGACATTAGCCTATTTAATTTTAATATGTTAGATATTTTTTGCTTTTGTTTTACTACTTTTAATTCAACAATCTCTTTATTTGTCTAGTTCGAATCGTCAGCAAACAAAGTCAAATAATTGTCTTAAAGTTGGTATTACCATAGATTGGAAACCCAGACTGGACTGGCGGATTCAGACCGAAACTCAGTGAACTGGCAAGTAGTCCGATCTGATTCCACCTTTTGGACCGGATTGCAAGTGACCTAGTAAATATCTAGGTTGACTCGTCAGGTTTATTGAGAACCGTTGAATTGCAACTCGGTTGATCCCTTTTTTTTTTTGTGGATTGGGACAAATTATTTATTAAATTTGATATATATATATAATTTGAACGGTCCTTTTATTGACTCAATGACGAAGTGGTTGAACCGATGACCCAACCATCTGAGCCTTTATCCAGGTCAATGACCGGTCCAAGTTTTTAAACTAGTGGTATTACTATTTTAACCAAACCCAACTTCAATGTAATATTTGACATCGTTTGCTAACGGCTCCAAATGGACAGGAAAAGAAATCGTCAAGAGTAACTCATAAATCTAATTTTTTCACATTTAGAGTTGAAACGAGAAAAATATATGATGGACTTTAATAAACAAGCAACTTGCTTTCGAACTCGATTTCATGTTCGATTTGACCTTCTTTGTCAACGGTCCCTAATAAAAAAAAAGAAAAAAAAATCAGGAAAGAGTAACGCATAGCTCTGATTTCATGGTATTCAATCCTGAAGCAAGAGAGATATGATTATATGCAATAATTAGAGACCAATTGTGAAACTTATCAAGGATAAAAAAAACTTTGAGAAACAATAAGGATCGAAACGAAAGAAAAAATATTAGGAAATAAAATAGAATTTAGGATAAATATTAAAGATCAAAATGAAATGTTGACCTTTTTTAAAATCTAGGGAAAATGGTTGTAATAAAAAATAGACACATTTTATTGAAAAACATATCAAGCTTAGGCTCGAATGAAAATGGGCATGAGTTGAGGTCTTGCGTATAATGTTGTCATGCCTTTTCAATGTTAACCTAAACGGCTAAACCTTAATTATGTCAATTTTAACAAAAAAAGGATATTGTACATTTTATTTGGTCAATTAACCTTAATTAGGGTCATAATACTAACAATGGTTTGGTGCAGTGGTCGACGAGCTGCATCCTAAGTGAGAGGACCTAGGGTCAATCCCTAGAGTTGACATTGTTAAAAGGGCTCTAACTGTTTCGCTTCTGAGGCCCGAAATGGGATTAGTTTTCGCATACCTATCTAAAAATTGGAAAAGAAAAGTTTAGGGTCATAATTGACATTAATCAAAAGTTTGAGAATAAAAAAAAATTATTATCTTTCCCCACTTTCATTCTCATTATTATCTTTTTGTTCGTTTGATTTTGAGGCTTTATTTTGATTAATTTGAACTCGATTCATGTAACACATTTGATTATATAAAAAAAAAATCTCTCAACAAAAATAACTGCATTTACAACATCTCAAACACAAAACTTTACCTAAACAATACTAATTTGTTTACTACTTAAACTAGCATGTTATTGATCCCAAAACTAATATTAGCGCTTGGTCCAACTTTGAAAAACTATAAAACCATCTAAAGATATAGAAAACTAATAAAAAATTGATATAGTTGATAAAAATTGATCGACAATGTAACATAATATCGGTGGACACACTAATATTTTCAATCAATTTTCCTTCTTCCTTCATAAATTCCAATTCCAGAGCATTCTCTCTTCCAGATGGTAACTTTATATTTGTTAATTAACTTAGCTCCTCACTTTGTTGACAACATCATTTCAAATTGTTGAAGAGTGGATTAGCTGAATTATCAATCTCATGAAGTAACTGAAGTAGTAAAAATCAAGGGTGGATTTGTACTCTATCAAATATGTTTTTTGTACTACTCTCTTTCATCCCTCTCTCTCTCTCCTTTTATCTGATACTTCAAGGATACTGTAGTTCGGCTGCTGTGCTTCGAAATTGTTTGTCATGAAATTATCTAATGTAGTCAATGATTGCATATGTTGTTGACGTTGATTGTGGAATGGAGGTCTTGCATTATCATTGCGAGTAAATTTTCTGCCTCCTCCTTCTCCTTGCATGAGGCTATATATAATAGTAGAATTAGTATTGGAAGGCCATAGATGTTTTTTAGTTTTCTCAATTATTTTTGAAAAGGGAAAAAAATTGAACAATATTTTGAATGCAAAAATAAATGGTAAATAGATGCCCTCACTTTTCTAAGATGCTCATACACATAAACCTTTAAATACTTTAGAGATAGATCTAACTAATAAGTCTCAAATATAAATCTAATCTTGTGATAGTATTCTTAAGTAACTAACACACACCTCCCTGCTCATTTAATTTTCTTTTTTCATGTCATTGGATGGTCTTTAAGTTAAATTATTTTCCCATTACATTAATTTGCTATAAGAATAATATAGAATGAAACATTGATAGATACCTTTGGTATTCCATTGATTTGATAAAAGAAGAACTAGCAAAAAGCTTTTTCCTTGGAGCATCTTCAACCTCTTGATCTTCTTCTTCCTTACAGGCTTTATTAAACTCCATGACCTCTCTAAAGACAAAAAAGCTAACTTGTTATATAATAAGCATAATACACACACATATATATATAAGTGAATAAATTTAGGATGAGGCTATTGAACTATGTTATATAAAACATCGACATCAGCCAATAACTACGACAACTTTATTAGATAACAAGATCGTTAAACAACTACAACTTTATTAAGTAACAATATCAGTCAACAATTACAACAACTTTATTAAATAATGCCATCATTAAACAACACCATTAGCCTATTTAATTGTAATATTATTAATACTATACATATTTTTTGTTTTTGTTTTACTACGTTTAATTCAATTAATACTCTTAAAGTTGGTATTACCATAGATTGGAAACCTGGTCCGCATCGACCAGTTCAAACCGGAAGTCAGTGAACCGGCAAGTAGTCTGATCCGATTCTGCCTTTTAGATCGAATTGCAAGTGACTTGGTAAATGTCTGGGTTGATTTGTCAGGTTTCATGAGAACCGTTGAACCGCAACTCGATTGATGTCGTTTATTTTTTGTGGATTGGGATATATAAGAGTAGATTCAACACAGATAAGAGAGGATCCGAGCATATCGACACAAATCAGAGTAGATCAATGGGGATTCAACACAAATCAAAGAAGATTGACTAGCCAAGAACGAAACTGAGACGGACAAATGGTGGCACAATGAGAATGAAATTGTAAGCCTCACTTGCAAATTAGACTCACGAGAGATGAGAGGCGAGACCATGTGAGAGACTCAAGATTGAGGGACCACTAGGTGAGTGATCAGCCCAAAAGTGAACAAGTTATTTGTCCTTCTTTTGGTATGTTTATAATAATAATATATTAGAATTAGACCAATTAATATGCTAAGGGCAACACTAAGGTATGGTGGAATAAAGTGGATAAAATGAGTTAATTAGCGTTATTTATTATACTTTATAAATAGGTGCTACTTAATGGTTTATTCAGTGTTTCAGATATCAAAACAAGGCCAAACCAAGAGGGAAATATCAGAATATTCCAGAAGATCGCGTTGACCAAAAGAAATCTCTGTGCCGCCACGTGGGCCGCCGGCCCAGATTCGGTGATTCACACGGCGCAGGAATATTCCAGAATATGACGTCAGCAAATAAGCTTTAGAAGAGATTGAGTTTGCGCTGTCTCTTTGGGCCAGCGGCTCAAAAAGGGAAATCTCGCGGCTCAAAATATTCAGAAGAAGTAGAGTATGTTTTGCACGGCTACGATCCAAGATACGAAGATATAATCGAAATATCGCAGATATTTTGTTGCGCCTTCGTATTGGGCAGCCGGCGCAACCCACAGCCCAGAGGCAAAAATCTTCCCTTGACTTGCGGATCAAGCACACTACTCCACACTATAAATAGAGGTCGTCATTCTACGCTCAAAGAATCGAAATCAGAATCGACTCCAGATCGCTCCAATTCTCTCTTAGGTTAGAAAAGTTCTCATCTTATAGCATGAATAACTAATTAGGTAAATACTTGAGGAATGCCTCAAGGATGTGACCTGAGTTCACCATGTTTCGTTGTAAAGTCCAGATGTTGATGTTGCATTTATGAGGTATGACTACCTCTTTCAATTGTAATTGTTAAAGTTTGTTATATCTAAGTCGTAGATCATATTTCGTTAAAGTAATGGGACCTTGACATTCCCGGAGTCTGTCTCTCTCACGATTAATGAAGTAGCTCTTTAGGGTTTGCTAAAGAGTGGTTTACAATAACTTGTTTACATAACTAGGATTGTCATTGATATATATAGATATGTTTGTTTATTGTTCCGATGTGACAATAATATAGATTGTCCCGATGAGCTTTGGAAAATAGCTCATGAATCCAATCATGGATGAGTTACCTATCCTAATCTCGTACCCTCTCTATTGTTTGATTGAATGTGTTTATAGTTTAAATACATGTTCTAACGTAGAAAAGTAAATGCATATTCATTATCCAATCTTTATGATGAACGAACTATGATAGTCCATCTCTAGGGTTTTCTCTCAAGTATTGTTTTGACTCTTAAATATCTTATTAAATCATGACAACCCTCAAGAATAGAAGTTATAGTCTTCGTCACAATTCTTCTTACCTCATCACATTGAGTTCCGCGAGAGTTCGACCTTGGGTACGCATCTATACTATATTTTAATAAATATAGTTTATACTTGCGAGGCTCGAGTATAAATTAAATTTGAATCGCTTGACACCTTACGACGGGTGTCCAGTCAGTGAGACCATGAGAGATCAAGAGAGATAATGAAAGAACCAAGAGATGAAAAGACAATGAGAGAGGCAGAATAAAAATGAAGAGGCAGCCAAGAAAAAAAGAAAAAGAGGATACAATGTGAGAGAGTTAGGGTAAGATATGGAATTAGGTTTAGGTTAGGGTTTAATTTGACTCACAACATTATTTTATTTTACATTTAAAAAAACTTATTTAGCTCATGATAATTTGTTATTTTTCATTTAGAAATTTAATCAGTTGTTATACCATAAAATTTATTAACTATTATCACTATGAACTTTAATTATAGTTTTAAATTTATATTTTAAATTTTTTATTTAATTATATATATATAATTTGAATGGTCTAGTTATTCACCCAGTGACCCAATAGTGGTTGAACCGATGACCCAATCACCCGACCCCTTATCAAGGTCAATGACCGGTCTAAGTTTTTAAACTATGGGTATTACTGTTTTAACCATACCCACTTTTAATGTAAATATTTGACCTCATTTGCTAACGTCTTCTAATGGACAAAAAAAATCGTCAAGAGTAACTTGTAACTCTAATCTTTTTGCATTCAGAGTTGAAACGAGAAAGATATATGATGAACTTCATTAAACAAGCAACTTGATTTCATGTTCGATTTGACCTTCTTTGTCCATGGTCCGAACTAAAAAAAAGAAAAAAAAATGTACAGAGTAACGCGTAGCTCTGATTTCATCGTATTCAAACCTGTGACAAGAGAGATTTGACTATATTCAGTAGTTAGAGACCAATTGTGAAACTTATCAAGGATCAAAATAAAAATTTTGAGAAAAATTAAGGATCAAAATGAAAGAAAAAAAATATGAGAAACTAAAATATAATTTAGGGTACATGTTAAAGACCAAAATGAAATTTTGACCTTTTTTAAAAACTAGGGAAAATGGTTCTAATAAAAAACAGACACATTTTACTTAAAAATATATCAAGTTTAGGCCCGAATAAAAATGGACATGAGTTGCAGTCTTGTGTATAATGTTATCATGCAATTTCAATGTTAACCTAAACCTTAAATATAGGGGTGAGCACGGGCTGAGTTGGGTTGAGTTTGGGGAAAATCTCAACTCAACCCGAAGAACTGCGGGTTGGGTTGGGTTAAACCTGCGAGTTGAGTTTGTATTTTTTTTTAAATATTTTTAATTTTCATAACAAAAAAATATTATTATAAATTTATGAGTAGTGAATAAAAANAGAAAATGTTTACACATAAAAAAAAAGTTAAGAAAAAATATAAATTTTACATATATAAATATAAATCAATTAAAATACACTTCATAACATATATAAATGTAGGGTGAGTCTATAATGCAAAGATACAATCTTGACATGGGATGCAAAGGCTGATTTGGCCTAATTTTAACCGTTAGATCTCATCTAACGGTTCTAAATANATATAAATACATAAAAAGAATACAAAAATATATATATGTAAACAGATAAGCATATATAAAAAATAAAAACAAAAAAAATTATATACGGATTCGCGGGTTGGGTTGGGTTGGGTTGAGAAACTCTGAACCCGCAAGTGTGCAGGTTGAAAATTTTGAGCCCAATCCAACCCGCAACCCTGAACCAACTCAATCGACAATTGCAGGCTGGGTTGGTTTTTGAGGGCTCACAGGTTGGGGGGTTGGGTTGCTCACCCCTACTTAATTTTGTCAACTTTTAAGAAAAAAGGATCTTGTACATTTTATTTGGTCAGTTGAAACTTATTAAATTTAGGGGCATAATTGACATTAATGAAAAGTTTGAGAATCAAAAAGATTTTTTTTATCATCTTTCCCAACTCTTGTATTCCGAATGAAGCGCTATTTTTTCAATAGAAAAAATGAGAAAGAAAGCTTTATCATAAAATTCATAAAATCATTTAAGATTTTATTAGTCTCGAATATCTTTTATTGCAAGATAATTTATTTGAAGGTAATATACGCTCAACTTTAACTTCGTTGTACAATCTACTATATATTTTTTAGGGCAAATTACACAGAAGGTCCTTGTGGTTTGACCCATTTTCAGATAGGGTCCCTGTGGTTTAAAAAGCGTCAGATAGGGTCCATGTGGTTTGCTCCGTTAACAAAAAGGGTCCTGAGGTATATTTCCGTCCAAAATTTGACGGAAAATTTGGCTAAAATGTTATTTTAAGATCCTAACTATAAATTTTTATGCGTTTTGAGTCCCTAAAGGACTTTGACACAAAAAAAGAAAAGTTTAATGAAGTTTTAATTAATTTTGCCCCAAAATGCAAACGTTCTTCTTCTTCCTCTCGCCTCCTCCCGCAACTAAACATAATCACCATGTGTTAAGCGGAAAAGCCAAGATGTGGGAAGAAGAGCACGAAGCTTCTCAACTCGACTGGTTGGCTCCGACGATGCCGGCGATACGGAATCCGATCCAGCAGGCAAGCATCTCAACTCGCGATTGATTCCCAATCTGATGTCGGGAATTGGAGAAATCGACGCTGGTGATGGTGGAGGACTCCGCCGGAGCAAGAACGAAATCGTCGATTTGGTGAGCAAGACGGATCTAGAGGACGGAATCGCAACTGAGATGAGAAATCCCATCTTCCTGAGCAGTGCCCATCACCATCTCCAGCCGCTCAAGCTTATGCGCCACATCCGCCATTTCCGACGACCTCACCTTGTAACCCAATGCCGCCAGAAGCTTCGTGCTCTTCTTCCCACATCTTGGCTTTTCCGCTTAACACATGGTGATGATGTTCAGTTGGAGGCGACAGGAAGAAGAAGAACTTTTGCATTTTGGGGCAAAATTAATTAAAACTTCATTAAGCTTTTCTTTTTTTGCATCAAAGTCCTTTAGGGACTCAAATGCATAAAAATTAATAGTTAGGGTCTTAAAATAACATTTTAGCCAAATTTTCCGTCAAATTTTGGACGGAAATATACCTCAGGACCCTTTTTGTTAACGGAGCAAACCACATGGACCCTATCTGACACTTTTTAAACCACAGGGACCCTATCTGAAAATGGGTCAAACCACAAGGCCCTTTTGTGTAATTTACCCTATTTTTTATATGTCAAGAAACAACCTCTCAAATTGTTTGACGCATAATCTTATTATTGTGTATTGTTTCTTCTTATGTTCATTTAAGAATTTGTGGTTTTGCTCCGTAAAAAAATTAACGGCACATATCACACGTTATATACATGAGTGAATAAAAAGTGAAATTTCTCAAATGTTTCAGTCAATTTTTCCCTGTGAACCATAATCCCCAAATTTCTCTTTGTGTGCTATGTTGAAAACAAGTCAAAGCAATGCTCAATTCATATTCTGTTATGAATCCATCTCTGTTTTGATCAAACACACTGAATGCATGCCTCCTTCATGTCCTCTTCCTCTTTGTCTTCTATAAGTTCTTCGAAGTCCTCCATATTGATGCATCCATTTCTCGTTAGCTTTGACTTTGTGGATCATTTTGAATAAATTTGACACTCGATTGAGAGTTTACATATCAATTTCAGAGTATTCTTTCACACCCCTGTTAATGAAATTTACAAATTAGAAATTTAATTTACACCAAGAAAAAACATAAGACTAGCTAGACCAAGATATGATGTTTTTCTTTTTGTTCGTTTGATTTTGAGGCTTTGTTTTGATTAATTTGAACTCAATTCTTGTAACATATTTGATTATAAAAAAATAAAGAGTCTCAACAAGAATAACTGCATTCACAACATCTCAAACACAAATCTTTACCTAACAACACTAATTTGTTTACTACTTAACCCAACATCTTATTGATCCCTAAAGATGCTAGTGCTTGGTCCAACGGCAAAAAACTATAAAACCATCTAAAGATACAACTAATAGAAAATTTATATAATTGATTAAAATCAATTGACAACGTAACATAATATCGGTGTACAGACTAATATCTTCAATCAATTTTCCTTCTTCCTTCATAAATCCCAATTCTAGAGCATGATCTCTTCCACTTGGTAACTTTATATTTGTTCATTGACTTTGGTCCTCACTTTGTTGACGACGTGATCTCAAAATGAAGTTTTATTGTGTTCAAATGATTTGGAATTAAATTTTTTTTGTGAAGATGAGATTGTTTACCAAAAGTGAATGGGAATGCGATTTATTAAAATGTTATTTGATAAACAAGAAGAATAACGGAATGTGATGTATTGTGATTTGTCATGACTCCTTGAGGGTGGAAGCCCTCCCCATTTATTTACGATGAGTACTCGGGTAATGGCTATGGTGGATTTCATAGTTGGCCTAAGTGTGGATTCCTTAGGTGACAGGCTGATTGGTATGTGCACACCACGAGACATCCTGGAAGCCTAGGTCTAGATGACCATTGTTATATGATCATGACATATGGTGGATTGCTAGTTATACTTTGAGGTATCACGGTTGCAGGTGACACACGGTCACGGCCAACTGTATTGTATTATTGTTAATTTTGATAGTTTGGGTTGCTGGTTATACCTTGAGGTATCACAGTTGCGGGTGACACGTGGTCACCGCTAGCTGTATGGTATTATTGTTTATTTTGTTGGTTTGGGTTGCTAGTTATACCTTGATGTATCACAGTTGCGGGTGACACGCGGTCACGACCAGCTAATATGTTAAATTTTGAAAAGATAATCTCATTGGATATTTGTGTTATTTATCATATTTTATGTTGCTTGGGGTAAACATGGTTTGAAGTTTGGTTTTGTTGAGGATGTGGCTAAAGTAGAATGATTATAACCTTACTGAGAAGATTATTCTCACCCTACGAAACATTTCAGTCTTTGTTGTGCAGGACTTTCATTGGGGCGTTTGAGATGGAAGCCTCTTTGTTTATTTTTTCTGTAATTGTTCTAAGTTGGAGTATTGTATTGGGCCCTGCGTGGCTATTTTGAACATGGAGCCTCTTGTATAATTGTTTAAGTCAGTCTTTATCGTCAATTTGTATTAAAAAGGGTCATGTATCTTAAGATTTTATTCTATAAAATAAGTTAGGTCCTTAAACTGACTAAGGATGTTACATTCAGAGTTTAAACGAGAAAGATATATGGTGGACTTCATTAAACAAGCAACTTGCTTTCGAACTCAATTTCATGTTCGATTCGACCTTCTTTGTCAACGGTCCCAACTAAAAAAAATCTGTAAAGAGTAATGTGTAGCTCTGATTTCATCATATTGAAATTAGCAGTTTAAATCCATTGAAGTTTCCTATCAGACCTAGATCATTCATGGCCATGTGTTGCAACAATCTTTTATAATATGTTACATAGATGTAACAAGGCATACGTATAAGTAGATAGCATAAATATGACCATGTTAATTACAAAAAGGAAACAACTAAATAGATCTATCAAGACTTTCTGCAAAAAAAAAAGTACAGAGCAATGTTTTCTTCCGTGACATGATTTTCCACAAATTGTGATGGCCACATCATCATGCGAGGTAGTTCGACCAGCGTAATCATCTCAGGAAGCTTGTCCACCACTTCATGAACTTTATTCGATGCACAACTTGATAAAGTGTGCTAGAACCCTAGAACAATAATTTGCAAGCCTGCGACCGCTGAGAATCAAAAATTGTCCTCTGCAAGAACCATTAGACACTTCTAAAATGTGAGAAATATGAAAATGGTAGATGATTTTACGTAAAAAAAAAAAAAGTCCTTAATAGGTAGGAGAAAATGAGAGAAGAGGAGTAATACAACCATATGTAATTAGCCCTTGGAATGACACAGTTTTGAGAAAGAATTTCTGATTCATATGGGATCAAGTTTTTCCTAGAATCTTCTTTTCCCTTTTTGTGATCATCATGAGCTTCATTTCTTAAAATCTTTTTCATTTCTCACAATCTTTCTTAAGTAACTAACACACACTTCCCTACTCATTTAATTTGTTCTTTTCATGTCATTGGATGGTCTTTAAGTTAAATTATTTTCCCATTACTTTAACTTGCGTTCTATAAGAATAGAGAATGAAAATTTGAGAGATAGATACCTATGGTATACCATTGATTTGATAAAAGAAGAACCAGCAAAAAGCTTTTTCCTTGGAGCATCTTCAACCTCTTGATCCTCTTCTTCCCTATAGGCTTTATGAAACTCCATGACCTCTGTAAAGACATAAAAGCTAACTTGTTATATCATAAGCATAATACACACATATATAAGTGAATAAATTTAGGATGAGGCTATTAAACTACGACATATAAAACATCGACATTAGCCAATAACTACGAAAACTTTATTAGATAACGAGATCGTTAAACAACTATGACAACTTTATTAAATAACAATATCAATAAACAATTATGAAAACTTTGTTAAATAACAACATCATTAAACAACTACGACAACTTTATTAAATAATGACATCTGTAAACAACTACGATAACTTTATAAAACAACGACATTAGCCAATTTGATTGTACTATTTTTAATACTATATCGTTGTTATACCACAAAATTTATTGACTATTATCATTATGAGCTTTAATTATAGTTTTAAATTCTTTATTAAATTTGTTATATATATATATCAATATATGTAATTTGAACGGTCCAGTTATTGACATACATTTAGGACCAAAATAGCCATTTGCCCCAATCTTAATGATAAATGATATATTGTTATAAAGGTACCAGTAGGGGAGAAAGTGTTTGAAGCATGCCAAGTTTCTAGGTCTGCCAGGATTTCTTCCTCCGATTTTGAGCTTGCAAATTTTAATTAATGAGTCAAACCTTCCTGGGTCAATTTCTAGCCCACTAAACATCGATGTTGCAATTTCATGTATTCCTTCACCCTGCAATATTACATATATATATATACACACACACACACACATGTTGAACAAAAGCAATTAATTATTAGGTGTTAATTTGTTTTTGCAGATAATTTAAGTAATACACTTTGAGCATTTGGTCATATATACCACTTGGTAATGGAATGAAGTGGAGGGATGAACACTCATAACGTTGAAGCATATTAGATACACGTCTCGCTGCATATTATATATATATGTACATCATTCAGAATAACATGGAAAAAGTATAGTACAATGTTGTATCTATATTTACTGTAGTATAGTTTTGTTATAATGACTTAATAACATTAGGAGAATATAATTAATTATGACCTTAAATAGTTCCATGTCAGTATACATGTTGTTGTGAAGTTTGGCTCTCATAATAGCGAAATCCATAGGCTGCTTCACAATTCTATAGTAATCCTACACATACATTCCAAACCAAACCAATAATACTCTATATATATATACTTCTAACATACACATTATTGCACAACGCCAACAAACAAACAATTAAAATAAATAAGGCAATTATATGTGGTAACCAAAAAGAAGAAACTCACTTCATCATGAGGATTCACTGGGTCAACAAATAGCCCAAATGTGTCTCTCCTGCACAAGTTAAAATTATTTATACTTTGAAGCTCAATATATACCATTATATTAATGTAAGTTCTGATAGTGGAATGGGGTCTTGCATTGACATTGAGAGAAAATTTTTTGACTCCTCCTTCTCCTTACATGAGGCTATATATATAATAGTTAAATTAGTATTGGAAGGCTGTAGATGTTTTTTAATTTTCTCAATTATGTATTAAAAGGGGGCAAATTGAACAATAATTTGAATGCAAAAATAAATGGCAAATAGATGCCTTCACTTTTCTAAGATGCTCATGCACATAAACTTTTAACACTCTAGATATAGATCTGACTAATAAGTCTCAAAGATAAATATAATCTTGTGATAGTATTCTTAAGTAACTTACACACACTTCCCTACTCATTTAATTTCTTTTTCATGTCATTGGATGGCCTTTAAGTTAAATTATTTTCCCATTACTTTAACTTGCGCGCTATAAGAAAATAGAATGAAAATTTGATAGATAGATACCTTTGGTATACCATTGATTTGATACAAAAAGAACAAGCAAAAAGCTTTTTCCTTGCAGCATCTTCAACCTCTTGATCTTCTTCTTCCCTATAGGCTTTATGAAACTCCATGACCTCTCTAAAGACATAAAAGCTAACTTGTTATATAATAAGCATAATACACACACATATATAACTGAATAAATTTAAGATAAGGCTATTGAACTACGATATTATAAAACATCGACATTAGCCAATAACTACGACAACCTTATTAGATAACGAGATCGTTAAATAACTACGACAACTTTATTAAATAACGATATTAGAAAACAACTACAATAACTTTACTAAATAACGACATCAGTAAACAACTACGATAACTTTATTAAAGAATGACATTAGCCTATTTAATTGTACTATTTTTAATATTATACGTTTTTTTTTTGTTTTTGTTTTACTACTTTTAATTCAACAAGCTCTTTTTTTGTCCAGTTGGAACCGTCAATAAACAAAGTCAAAAAATACTTTTAAAGTTGATATTACCATAGACTGGAAAGCCAAACCAGACTGAAACTCAGTCAACCGGCAAGTAGTCTTCCGACTTCTGGATCGGATTGCAAGTGACTTGGTAAATATCCGGGTTGACTCTTCGGGTTTGATGAGAACCGTTGAATCGTAAATCGGATGGTCCAGTTTTTTTTTTTTGTGGATTGGAACAAATCAGAGTAGATTTAACACAAATAAGAAAGGATCCGAGCAGATCGACACAAATCAAAGAAGATTGACTAACCAAGAACAAAATTGAGAGGACAAATAGTGGCACGATGAGAATGAAATTGTAAGCCTCATTTGCAAATTAGACTCAAGAGAGCTGAGAGGTGAGATCGTGTGAGAGACTCAAGATTGAGGGACCACTTGGTGAGACCAAGAGAGATCAAGAGAGATAATGAAAGAACAAAGAGATGAAAAGGCAATGAGAGAGGCGAAATGAAAATGAAGAGGCATCCAAAAAAAAAAGAGAAAGAGGCTACAGTGAGAGAGGGTTAGGGTAAGATTTGAAGTTAGGTTTAGGTTAGGGTTTAATTTGACTCATAACATTATTTTATTTTACATTTAAAATAATTATTTGGCTCATGATACTTTTTTATTTTTCATTGGAAATTTAATTAGTTGTTATACCATAAAATTTATTAACTATTATCATTATGAACTTTAATTATAGTTTTAAATTTATATTTAAGTTCTTTACTAAATTTGATATATATATTTATATTTTAGGGTAAATTACACTTTGGTACCCTTTGGAGCTATTTTGTAATTTTAACCATAACAAATTTTGCAAAAATTACATATTGACCCCAAAAAATTTTCAAAAAATTACAAATAGGTCCCTGGATACATATTATCTAGGGACTAAAATGAAAACTTTAAAAAAATTTTGGGGTCAATATGTAATTTTTACAAAAATTGTTATGGTTAAAATTATAAAATAGCTCCAAAGATACCAAAGTGTTAATGGAGAATACCACATGGTACCAAAGTGTCAGGTTTCAAACCGCATGGTATATACCAAAGTGAAATAGTGTCAAATCATAGGGTACTAAAGTGTAATTTACCCTATATTTTAAATTTGAACGGTCCAGTTAGTGACCCAGTGGTTGAACCGATGACCCAACCACCCGAGCCCTTATTCGGGTCAATGACTATATATTGAGGGTTTAATCTCACTTGCAGCCTCTCTTTTTCACGGGGGTTAGGGTTTGGGCATGGATAATTGAGGGAGGGGTCGGGTTAGAGAAGATGGGTTCAGATGGATTTTTTTTTTTTAATAAAATTACTATTTTACTCTCGCTCATGTGGCAATTAACAAACTAAATAAACATAAGTTTAACAGAAGGGTGCTATTTGCACGTAATTGAAAACTCAGGAGTTCGATTTTCACAAATTAAAAACTCAAGAGTGTCATGTGCACTAGACCTAAAATTCAGAAGGTGTCTGTGCATTTTGGCCTAAAAAAAAATAGACACCTTTTACTTAAAAACATATCAAGCTTAGGCCCCAATAAAAATGGGCATGAGTTGAGGCCTTGTGTATAATGTTATCATTCCTTTTCAATGTTAACCTAAACCTTAATTATGTCCACTTTTTTTGTTACAATTATGTCAATTTTTAACATGAAGGATATTGTACATTTTATTTGGTTAATTGATACTTAGCAAATTTAGGGGCATAATTGACATTAATCAAAAGTTTGAGAATCAAAAAGAAACTTTTTTTTATCATCTTTCCCAACTCTTGTATTCAGAGTGAAGCTCTATTTTTTCATAAAAGAAAAATGAGAAGGAAAGCTTCATCATAAAATTCCTAAAATCATTTAAGATTTTATTAGTCTCGAATATCTTTAATTGCAAGATAATTTACTTCAAGGTAATATACGCTCAACTTTAACTTTGTTGTGCAATCTACTACATAGTAATTAAGATTAAGATCTAAGATCATAAGATTGTGTAAGATCGAGATCTTGATATGTTCTACATTGCCAAATTACACATAGGATCAGAAATGACTAAGATCATAGTGGGATCGCGATTTTTTGATTAGGATCGTAAGATCCTGGCTATCTTGGTTAGATTTTGAATTCTTTTTTTCTAAGGATTTTGACATTCTTTTAGAGAAAACATACTATTTGGTCCCTGAATTTACACTGAGTCAACTAATCAGTCCCTAAATAATCAAAATACATGATTTGATCCATGAAATATTTCAATTATCAACTATTTGGTCCCTAAATTTTAACTAATTTTATACTTTTTGGTCCCTGGATTTGTACTAAATTAATACTATTTTGTCCCTAATTTTGAACTAATTTTATACTTTTGGTCCTTCAATTTATATCTAATTAATACTATGTGGTCCCTGAATCTGAATTAACTTTATACTTTTTGGTCCCTGAATTTGTATTAAATTTCTACTATTTGGTTCCTAAATTTGTATCTTTTGGTCCTTGAATTTGACCCTCGAACCAAATCATTGACAATTGTAATAATTCAGAGACTGATTAGTTGACTCGGTATAAATTTAGGGATCAAATAATAAATTATCTTTTTCTTTTCTAATATTACTAAAAAAATAATGTTATTACATATATATTGATTTTTTTTTTAAAAAAAACTAGGATCTTACGATCCTCGATCCGATTTTCCGATTCGATCTATCATGTGCTCCTTTCGATCCTTAGCAAGATCCCGATCTTGATTACCTTGCTACTATATATTTTTGATATGTCAAGAAACAACCTCTCAAATTGTTTGACACATAATCTTATTATTGTGCATTGTTTCTTCTTGTGTGCATTTATGACTTTGTGGTTTTGCTCTGTAAAAAATTAACAACATATATCACACATTATACACATGAGTGAATAAAAAAATGAAATTTCTTAATTTTCAGTTAATTTTACCCTGTGAATCATAATCCCCAAATTTCTCTGTGTGCTATGTTGAAAACAAGACAAAACCATGCTCAATTCATTTTCTATTATGAATCCATCTATGTTTTGATCAAACACACTAAATGCATGCCTCCTTCATGTCCTCTTCCTAGTCTTTGTCTATTATAATTTATAGGTACAGTTCTTCGAAGTCCTCTATATCGATGCATCCAATTCTAGTTAGCTTTGATTTTGAGGATCATTTTGAATAAATTTGACACTCCACTGAGACCTTACATATGAATTTCAGAGTATTCTTTCACACCCCTGTTAATGAAATTTGCAAATTAGAGATTTAATTTACACCAAGAAAAAACATAAGACTAGCTAGACCAAGAATTGATGTTTTTCTTTTTGTTCGTTTGATTTTGAGGCTTTGTTTTGATTAATTTGAACTCGATTCACGTAACACATTTGATTATAAAAAAATAAAGTGTCTCAACAAGAATAAGACTAAGGTATTATTCTTACTTTTAAATTTAAATTTATTGTCACCTTGAAAAGTTGAAGGTTATATAAGAAATGGCCTGAAGCCATATCATCTTTGATTTGATTATCATGAAATTGATAATTATATCTATTTATGGATATGTGATAGAAAGACAATGTCACATTTTGATAGATCTATAAAATGTAAAGACACGACTATTGAAATTAGCTGATAATGACCTGAAAGGTTATAAGTCAATATATATATTGATAAATTATTGATAGAATTTTTATAGTTGTTGAAAATTTATGATGGCTTGAAGCCATGTTATTTGTAATGAATAAGTGCATAGAAGAATTGTTGTACATATTAGTAATTTTCCAAGTGTAAAAGTTTAGCTAATAATAGCCTTGAAGGGCTAATAGCTTATGCATGAGTTTATTATCATAGAATTGATTATTTTATCATGTCAATAGAGATCTTGTTTAATATCGATCCCAAAGGTTAATAGTTAGTCCATCTTAAAGAATTAGGAGTACTAATTATATAGTTATTGGAAATGATGAAAATATTTGTTAATAGCCTTGAAGGTAAAGATTAATATAAATATTTCATTTGAGGCATGTATATATTTTTATATTGATATGAGACAGAAATTTAAATTATGATGTGAATTGATTAGTGAAATTTTTTTATTAGAGATGGTGATGATGATATGACAAATGTATTTTTTGTGATTGTCATTGATGAACTTGAAGTTCAAGGATCATATATTTTTATATAAATATATATTTCTACATGACTAGTCATTTTGAATGAGTGAATCCATGGATATTATAAAAACCAAAGACCTCAAAATATGCTAGAAGCATAATATATATCGTTGTAGAGAATAATTTTCTCGAAAGGAAGAGAATTGGAAAGTTTCACTATTGTACTCTAGAAGAGAAATTTAGAGGGTCAACCATTTTATTATTATTATTAAGGTAAATTACACTTTGGTACCTTATGGTTTGACCCTATTTCACTTTGGTACCCTGTGGTTTAAAACCTGACACTTTGGTACCCTGTGGTACTCTCCATTAATATTTTGGTACCCTTTGGAGCTATTTTGTATTTTTAACCATAACAAATTTTGCAAAAATTACATATTGAGCCAAGTATATACCATATTGAAAATTATGCATTAAAGTTATTAGAAAATGACATGTCTATATGTGTAAGGAATCCATAAAGAATTTGACATACCTGAAGCATATAATCTATATATGCAATATTAGCATATAAAATGTTTAATGTATCCATCACTAAATAAATTTTTATATCATGAAGGAGTAATGAATTTGTTTTTGTATTTTTATTGGTGACTCATTTTTTTTTAAAAAAAAAAAAAGAGAAAGAATTCATAGTATTAGTTTTTGAGAATTTTGAAGAAGGTATTTTCTTAATGGGGTTACAATAATTTTATATTGATCAATAAATTTAATGATCATTACATGTACTTGAAACCAATTTGATTATATATGATTATTGATCACTTTATTAATATTTTGTCTATAAAAAAATTGTGATTAATAAGTTTCAAGAAACAAATAAAATATTGTCAAATTTATTATTTTTAATTCTTTATCAATGAGAATATATTAAAGGTAACCGATTGTGGTATTTTATGATTTTTTTTTATATCAAAATGTTATACTCAAAGAAGTGAATTATATATGTGTTTAATTTGTATTATGATCATGTGAAAATACTTTTATTCATTAGTTATGTGACATATGAAATTACTTTTATATTTTATGTTCACAATTTTACGTGCAATTGAGATCTATGAAGTATATCATGTATGAGTGTAACTAGTATATTATAAATCAATATCTGCGAAAGGCAAGGAAGAATCAGTTCATACATCTTGAAGATGAAGCACAACACATTTTGAAGATGAAGTGTAATTTTGAGGGGAAGTCATACTTGCGAATAATGTACTTTTTTTCCTTCGTTAAGCTTTTGTTTCACTAGGTTTTACTTAGTAAGGTTTTAACGAGGCATATATTTGCAATGTAAAAATTATGAATAATGTACTCGTTTTCCTTTCGTTAAGCTTTTATCCCTTTGGGTTTTTCTTAACAAGGTTTTTAATGAGACATATATTCATAATGTGTGGTCATCCAAAGGAAAATGTTATAAACATGCATATATGTGCATCTGATGTGTGGATGATCACATCTATGACAAATCATTAACATAAATGGCCATTGGAATTCTTGTTTTCTTGTAACATTCTTCATGATACTCTTAAATCCATAATATAATCATTCCCTCATTAGTATGTTTTAAGGCACATAACCTACCCATCGTCTTTTATGTCAAGAGTCCTATTTAAAGGGGCTTCCTTTTATAGAATTGTAAGTGAGATTAAAATGAATAATAATATGATTTAAGGATGAGCTCTTGAAGAGTTACATTAATAGAGTATATAAGATAGTATCCGAAGAATTAAGCCTTTTGAGGACTAATTTATATATTTATTTTTCTCTTTATTTTCTTTTCTTCACATTTTCTATTTGATTTACGATTATTATTTATATATGCACAAAATTAATATATGGGTAAATTGCAGTTTGGTACCCTATGGTTAGGGGCGGTTCCACTTTGGTACCCTGAAAGAAAATTTTTTGCAGTTTGGTGCCCCGTGGTTTGCTCCGTTAGCGAATTGGTCCCCTGTGCTTTATTTCCGTTAGGATTTAACGGCAAATGTGATTGTGACCACCTTAAAATGTCAAAAANTCTGTTAGGATTTAACGGCAAATGTTAGTTAAAATGTCAAAAATCTCCCAAAAAGTCTTCTCTTATGCGTTTAAGTCCTTTCCCTTAACTAAATAGTCTTGATTTAATTACACTTTAATTCTAAAAGTTTATGATTTATCAAAATAGTCCTTAGAACCTCAAAAGACTAATGAGCATCTATGTCCCAAAACACTTCCAAACATTCCAATTTAGTCCTTAAAAATATTAAAAACCTTAAATCCTAAATCCCTAAAACTTAATTTTTTTAATCTTCATCTTCATCAAATTTAGTCCTTAAAAATATTAAAAACCCTAAATCCTAAAATCCTAAAACCCCTAAAACAATCACTCTTGCTATTTGGTCCCTGGGTCCTCAAATTTATTAAATCAAAATTAAAAAAAACATTTTGGTCCTAAATCCTAATTTCATCATAAGAACAAGAAAACGAGCTGCCTCAAAATGTTGAACCGACGACCCTTGCAGCCTCAAAATCCTAATTATCAGCTCTCTCAAAGCATTATTTCAATCCAAGCTCTCACTCTCTCTCTCAAAGTTGATTATTTGTATATTGGTGTTTGGATGAAAGTTGATTATTTGGTGTGAAATTATTGAAATGGGTATGTAATGATTGTGGTTGGTAGATAGAAGGGTAAGGAAATTGATAAATTGTATAGGGGTAGAAATGGAAGAAAAAGTAGAAAAACGTAAGATTTGATTTGATTATAATCAAAGTGTGTTTGGATGTGATTGTTACTTTAAAAAAAATCAAATTATGTCACTGTTTGCCTTGAAAAGCGTGAAATTATGATTATAATCATATGCAACTTTGGAGGTGATTATTTTGTTTGGTGGACCGAACTCATTTTTGCTTATGAAATGGTGGACCAAAAGGACTAAAGTGTATCATTTTTTCGAATTAAGCCCCGACATTCGGTGGACCATCGAAAAAAATAATCCACCATTTCGCACTAGATGAGAGAGAAAAGAAATTGCACGCGGACACGAAAAATTCCTTCAATTTAACATAATTTTTGGCTTATCTTCTTTCTCACTTGTTCTCACTCATCTCTCTCATTCTCTCTCCTCTCTCCCTCTTCCACCGTGGAAGAAGTAACTCCACCCATCACTCTCTCTCTCTTCCTTACTCTCTCAGAATTCTCAGGCTGAATTAATACTCACTTTAACATTTGAGTTATTTTTTCTTTTGAATGAGCATATTTGAAATGGGATTTTCTGTTTCAATCTTCTATGGGGATCCTTCAAATTAAACCAAGTAGAGAAAAAACAAATCTAAATTATTGATTGTCTTTGTCCTTTATCAAAGACTCTAAGAATGACCAAAATTAAAGCCAAACCTAGATTGTAGGCCGAGATTGAGAATTTTCTATTAAAACCAAATCTCAAGAAGGATACAAATTGAATCTTTGGGGTTTTTGAATTTTTCAAGTTGTTTCTTTGATGGAAGAGAGAGAGAGAGAGAGAGAAAAGATACCAGAGAGACGAGGGAGAGAGGGAGAATGGCTAAAATTATAATTTGACTCCTAAATAATTTGGACAAAATAACATTTTAGTCCAAGATAATAATCAGTATTTACAACATAGCCCCTCATTTATGTAAATGGCCATTTTGCCCTTGTGATGAGTGATTGATTATATTAGAGTATAAGTAATTATAGGTATATATATAAGGGTATAAGTGTAATTGAGTGTGTTTGATTATAAAAAAATCATGATTATAATTTGATCAGGAAAAAAACGCAAACGAACATGCTTATTACGATTATAATCAGGGCAGATTATAATCAAAGCGCAAACGAACTGGGCCTAATAAGCATCATTTTAATCTCATCATGCTAAAGAAAAAAAAAATAGATCAACTTTTTTCTTTCTCAACGAAAAATTTTTATAGAAAGCTACATTGGTGAATAAGTGAATTCATTCGACCTTAGACCTTCCATGGAACGGCACATGCTACTTTGAATAACAATAACAATAATAATAATAAGGGTAAATTGCAGTTTGGTACCCTGTGGTTAAGGGCGGTTCCACTTTGGTACCCTGAAAGAAAAGTTTTTGCAGTTTGGTGCCTCGTGGTTTGCTCCGTTAGCGAATTGGTCCCCTGTCCTTTTTTCTGTTAGGATTTAACGGTTATATGATCACTTTAAAATGTCAAAAACCTCCCAACAAGTCTTCTCTTATGCGTTTAAGTCCTTTCCCTTTACTAAAAGGGATCAAAACATAAAGAATTAATTATAAAAGGATCTTTAGAATTCTAATATTATAGAATTTTCTCATTTTCATAAGATTTCTTTTGAATAGGTCCTGATTTAATTACACTTTAATCCCAAAAGTTTATGATCTTTATCAAAATAGTCCTTAGAACCTCAAAAGACAAATGAGCATCTATGATTTATCAAAAAATCCCCATATTCAACTACCAGAAGCTGAAATTTTCATTCAAGTACATTACAAACAAATCAAAACCCCCAATTTTTTCCAAAATCAAGCCCCACAAATTTCAGTCAAGTACACTACAAACAAATCAAAACCCTCAAATTTCTTCAGACCCACAAATCAAAAACCCTTAAAGCTGCCTCCACCTTCGTGACTCATCTCCCACCTTCAACACCTCACATGGCCGACCAAAACTTGGCCTTCACACTTCACCTGCAACTTCCATCTTCCCATAGCCACGCTCGACAAACCATTTCCATGACCTTCGTCTCATTTCCAAGAAATTTTGTGGAAAACAAAGAAAACTTTTCATTCATTCTTCGAAGATCACAGCACAGTTCATCCAAACACCATGAAGAATAATCCATTATCCATTAGCAGCAAGAGCCTTTAGGCCACATTTCTTGCGCCTCCCATTATCCCTTTGCTTTTTTTTAATTACATCACTTTCATTTCTGAAAGGTTTCGGGCGTACTTTGAATGTTGATTCGAGATACCCACACGAGATACCGGTCACGATAACGAACTCGGAATCACGTTTCACAGCAAATAACACTATCACCAAGAGAGCAAAACCGAGACTGAAAACGAGAGCTTTTTCTCTCTGGAAAACTTCACACACGCTTTTTCCAAAATGAACTCCCTCCTTTGTGTAAAATGAAGTCACGTCTCTTTCTACTCTGTCACTTCCCCCTTTTCAGGTTTGTTCTACTCCACGTTCCATATAATTGGAAGTTACTAATACGTGTGTGTGTGGGTTTTAATATTTTTATACCAATAAAAATATTAACGAGATTTATTAAATGAAAATAGTATCTTTTAATCACAAAAGATTCTGATACATACCCATATAAATCTCAACTGCTTTTCATGATCCTTACAAAAAATAATTAATTAATTAAATTAATTAATCCTCTCAATAATGATAATAAAATATTATTATTTGGATCAAATCTAATTGGGTCCAATCCACCAAGGGTGGGCCCATATCCCAACATCTCCCACTCACACTTGGTGGATTGTGGGATAGTCAACAGTCTCTTCGTCTTCTCCCATCTTCATACTTAGTGCTTTGCCGTGACCGCGTGGGCATGACGTCTTCTTTTAGGTACTTGTACTAGAAATCCCTTTTATGGGACCAGCACAAGTAACCTTATCCTTCGTGTAGCTAGAACATAAAAATTATGCCTCAGATGTCCTAGATTTAACTATATACACTTTTCATGAAAAATCTGATCCCTCTCAAGTCAGTGTTTGAGTTAGATTGTCTTCCTTGTATACTTAGTATCCACACTTATGACGGCACAATGTCATAAGAGACATGTCACAGACACTAGCATAGATGTGTATATTGCAGTTAATCTTCCTTTCGCCCAAATATCACTTAGATATGTATCAGTCGCTTTCCTAGCATAGTACCTTAGACCGTATCACTCATGATCGCAGGAAACAATGCTAAAGTAGTAGACACTAAAACATACCCTCATGGTATTGTCAAAGTTATAAGGACATCAATGGGAAGATTATTCCTCCCAGGGACTCACACAGCAATGAACCAGGGACCTTTCACTTGCTTCCCTTTTTATGCGATTCTCTCAACACATGTGATATGAAAACACATGCTACGGTGTTACTCTTTTCTTTAAGAGCGTACGTCGTTTTAAAGTAATTTATTAACACCGTACAGACTTAAGTATAGATGCTGTCAGCACCTAAACCCAAATTCTTCAACTCATCCCATGACGTCAATGTTGAAGAGTTTGTTGTCTGGTTACAGGTATCATGGAAGTGGGTTTCCATGTAACGATCCAACTTTATATATATAGACCTCATCTTGACTAGCTACACATTAGTCAAGGCGACATGTAGTTTGTGTTTCTTCTCTACCATGTCAGCTCTCTTGGTTGTTTTACTGGTGAACACAAAAGTCTCATCTTTGTTCACTCCACTTGAGTGCCAAAGGCGGTTGCTCATGTGAGAGAGTCAACCTCTCTACCTGTACGACATACTGGACATTGTATACACATAAACACATAAAATATATGATGACAGAACAATACAATAACATTAAAAAAATGTATTACATATAGTCTGAAATCATATTTTGCGCATGCCTAACGCTAACATGTGTTCTTTAAAAACTTTCTCTCCTATTGGTTTTGTCAGAGGGTCTGCTATCATACATTTGATTGAAATGTATTCTATGTTGGGAAATCACGGGCACGCCAACGCAGCGGAAACAGGTATAAATTAAAAATTTAAACGCAAAACATAAAAAAACCAGGCGCACATACATGTGATTTCTTTCCCAAGGATCCGCTATATGGATCTGTATCAGTAAAAGGACTAGAAATTTACCCAAATCAATCGGCGACTTTTGTGTCTACGATGTTGAGGAGTCCACTCCGAGTGTGCTCCCTTCGCCGGTGATCCACACGAACAGTTTTGGAGATGCCTAGGTGCTAGCCTCCTTCACTTCTTCAAGTGAACCAGGGACCTTATCTACGGTGTTCTTGAATTCAAGAACAATTCTTGAATTCCCAAGAACAAGTGGCGCCTATGATCAAGAATCTTATTCTTGATCTCACACAACCTTGTCACAAACCCTAAAACTCCTTTTAGGTTTGCGCCACTTTCTCTCTCTAGGAAAACTAGGGTTGTGTTTTCTCTCTCTTGTGAATTGGCTAAGAAAAATCCAAGACCCAAAACGATTTTGCTCTTGTGAATTGGCTAAGAAAAGTCGAAATTCCCAAGTATCATCAGGCTGTGGGGAAAGTCGACTTTAGCTAATATATATAGGGTTTGGGGTTTTGATAATTATAATTAGGGAATCCCTAAATTATAGGATTATCAAATTATTAAATTATGAGATTACAATAATATCATAATTTTAGGACTTGAATTCCTAATTATAATATTACCTTAATATTATAATTTGAATTCAAATGCAATCTTGGAGAATCAAATTGGAAGATTAAATCTTCCCAAAAGATTTCCTAGTTCATGCGCCAAGTCCCCCTTATTTTGTTGGAATTTAATAAATCAAAATAATAATCCTAACTCTTAGGAAATTATAACTAATTTATTATTTTTCCAACAATATTGATTTAAGATATTACCATAATATCTTTAGTCAATCTTTTGAATTTTTTGAAGTCTTTATTGAATTAAAATATTACACTAATATTTAAATCCAATTTTAGACCTAGAATTCGACTTGCCTATATATATATATATATATATATATATTATTGAATTAAAATATTACCTTAATATATTTAATCCAATCATTTGAAATCTAGATCAAATCTATTTGAATTTCAAAT
>QANZ01043286.1:159842-193990 GCA_003254925.1 Chamaecrista fasciculata
ATGAAGACCTCAGGTCTAAGGGCATCGTGACAGGCGTACAGGAGAGACTAGCTAATGACTGAAACCCATGCAGGACTCTCCGGGTCAGCCCAGCAACTCGTAACCCCTTACGTAATTGCACCATGACTCTCGTACTAGCATCTAGTGCATGCATCTCTATGCACCGAGGTCATGCTGGTCTTGGTTCATTTCAAGTTCCCACTTGAATGAGCGACCAGGGACAGTTTAGATTAATTATCCTATAATTAATCACGGACTGTTATCATAGTAAAACATGCTAATAATTTGATAACCATTAATTTATCTCTATAAATTAATTAATATGTTCACAACATATTTATAAAATGATTGGCCCTAGGGCACAATCTCCATCATTCTATAGACACTATCTTTTGTGCAATATAATCTCTGACAAAATTGTACTGGATGTCAATATGCTTGGTCTTGCTATGATACTTAGGGTCTTTTGTGTAGGCTATGGCTGCAGTGTTGTCACAGTATAGCATCACTGGATTGGTACTCTCATGTCCAAATCCAAGATGTTCTATAAACCTCTTCAGCCGCAAAGCCTCTTGAACTGCAGATGTGCATGCCACAAATTCAGCCTCCATTGAATGTAAGGCAATGCACGTTTGTTTCTTGCTGCTCCAACATATGGCGCCGTTGTTGAGCAAGAAAGTATAACCTGAAGTTGATCTCTGTTCTTCTTCGTCACCGCCTACATCGGCATCGGAGTATCCAACAAGGTGTAAACCACTTCCTTCGTAGCACAATGCGTAGTTGGAAGTTCCCTTCAAGTATCGCAAGATCCTTTTTACTGCTTTCCAATGCTTCTCACCGGGGTTTGACTGGAATCTACTTACCAAACCAACTGCATAGCATATGTCTAGTCTAGTACACAACATTGCATACATCAGATTGCCAACAACACTGGCATATGGAACTCTTTCCATTTTCTTTTTCTCCATTTTGGTTTTGGGACACATATTAAGACTCGGTGCTACACCGGTAGCTACTGGAGTTCCCATGGGTTTGCAGTCTACCATGTTGAAACATTCTAGGATCTTATGAATATAATTCTCTTGTGAAAGAGAGAGAATTCGCCTCGAACGATCTCTTTGGATCTTAACTCCAAGAATGTATTCTGCCTCTCCCATATCTTTCATCTCAAAATTCGTTGAAAGCCATTCTTTAATAGCCATCACAGAATCTAGATTGTTTCTTGCCAATAGTATATTGTCTACATATAAGGATAATATAACAAAATTACCCTCCAACCGCTTAATGTAGACACAGTGGTCTTCTTCTATCATATGGAAGTCGTATGAAGTCACTGCTTTGTGAAACTTCAAATACCACTGTCTGGATGATTGTTTTAATCCATAAATGGACTTCTTAAGTTTACAAACTTTGTTCTCTTTTTCTTTTTCAATGAAACCTAATGGTTGTGCCATGTAGATTTCTTCATCCAGATCACCATTTAAAAATGCGGTTTTACATCCATTTGATGTAATTCTAAATCTAAGCTGTTCACTATTGCCAAAATGAGTCTAATAGAGTTGAAACGCACAACAGGTGAGAACGTGTCATCATAATCAATGCCTTCCTGATGTGTGTATCCCTTAGCCACTAGTCGAGCCTTATACTTGTCGATTGATCCATCCACTTTTCGTTTAATTTTGAGAATCCACTTGTTCCCAATGGCTTTGCGCCCTTTTGGAAGATCAACTAACTCCCATACTTGGTTCTTCCTCAATGAGTCCATTTCATCTTCCATTGCTTTCTTCCACTCCTCACGAGCGGGACATGACAAGGCTTCGTGCATAGAACAGGGTTCATCATCCCTGTCTGGAGTAACAATAAAAGATTCGCCTTCATCTATTTGAAAACATCTCTTGGGAACACTTTCTCTGTCACTCCTTTTGGTAGGAGCTATATTCTTATCTTTTCTTCTTTGTTTAGGTCTTGGTGTTGACCTTTCTTGGCTCCCACTCAGATTGACATTCCTAGACGATTCTGGTATGTCAATTTGTTCTGCACTGTCTTGTTCTTCTGTCTCATAAAATGAAACAGTGCGGTTAACAACTCCTTTGTTAGGAAACTCATTCTCAATAAATGTTGCGTCTCTTAATTCTATTTCAGTCACAGTTCCATCTTCGTTCTCTCCTATGAAAACGTATCCTTTGGATTGTGAAGAGTATCTTATAAAGATACACTTCTTTCCTCTAGGACCCAATTTCCCATACTTATGGGAAGTGTCATGGATATACGCTGCTGACCCCTAGGGTCGTAAGATATTTAAATCTGGTTTGCGTTTAGTCCATAACTCATAGGGTGTGGATGTGACTATTTTGAGGGCACACGGTTAAGTATGAAGGTCGCAGTTAACAAAGCATCACCCCAATACGAAATTGGTAGGTTTGCTTGAGCCATCATGGACCTAAATGAGAGCTTTTTCTCTCTGGAAAACTTCACACACGCTTTTTCCAAAATGAACTCCCCCATTTGTGTAAAATGAAGTCACGTCTCTTTTTACTCTGTCACTTCCCCCTTTTCGGGTTTGTTCTACCACACGTTCCATATAATTGGAAGTTACTAATACGTGTGTGTGTGGGTTTAATATTTTTATATCAATAAAAATATTAATGAGATTTATTAAATGAAAATAGTATCTTTTAATCACAAAAGATTCTGATACATACCCATATAAATCTCAACCGCTTTTCATAATCTTTACAAAAAATAATTAATTAATTAAATTAATTAATCCTCTCAATAATAATAATAAAATATTATTATTTGGATCAAATCTAATTGGATCCAATCCACCGTGGGTGGACTCATATCCCAACAATTTCAATTATCCCATTTCCCTCTTTTCAGTGGTTCTGCTTCTGCCATTTCGTTCACAAACTGCCAAATACTAATACAAAACCCCCCTTTCCCGTCAGACACGCATAACGTTCTATATTTTGTGCTATTGGCTCTGTTTGTGTTTCCCACTTTACACTAAGCGACTCCAGAGTAATCTCACAGGTAAGATTCTCTATCAATGTCGATTCTGAACATTCATTTGTTACGAGGGAGCTAAGAATGAAGTTTGAGAATGGGAGTATTACTTACTGGTCTTCGATTATATTCTATTTTTTGTTTTCTCAGGTCTCTTTTGATTTGACTATGATTCTTTGTAAGAAAAAAATAACAAATTAGAATTTGAAACAATTTTGCCCAAAAATAAAGTAACCCAGGCGACTATGATTCTTATGCTACAGAGATTTTTGTTTAAAGGAACAACAAGCAACGTGTTGACGTAGCATAGTTTCTCCACAAGACAACCATAGAAATCTGCAATTTTGAGGGAAGAAGAAGAACGGTGCTTTGATTTGGAGAAGAAGGTGTTGTGATTTAATTTGAAGACAAGGTGTTGTGATTTGAGGATCCATAGCGGGCGGTAATGAGGGAGAAGAAGAAGAAGAACGTGATGTGATCCAAGAAGAGAAGGAGACGAGTTGATTTGTTTGGTTCTTTTTTTTTTGNGACTAAATTAACAGAAGTTTAACAAAAGGGTATTATTTGCACATAATTGAAAATTCAGGGGTCTTATTTGCACAAATTAAAAATTCAGGGGTGTTATGTGCACCCAACCTAAAACTTAAGGGGGTGCCCATGCATTTTAGCCTTTTTCTTAATACAAAACACCTCTCATAATTTACATCATGAAAACAATAGAATGATATATAGGGTATGTAAATATTATTTCAAAAATTAAAATTTATATTACCTAAAATAATAAATTATATTGTTTTGATAGAAATGGAATGCATATTGAAGTTATCCCTTGGAGGACGTCGTTAACCGTTTTCCCCCAAACGCACCCTAATCTCTCTCCTCACACACTTCTTTTGCCTAATCCCTACAATAATTTTGTCACAGATTCAAGTACAATCCTATTAAACATGAGAGAAAGAATCTCCGGTGTTGTTACTCTTAAATCTTATAAAGAATCTTTCTATTTATATATATATATATAGGTGATTGTTATTGTATGCTAGAGAAACAAAAAAAAAAAAACTTGTAAAATGAGTTCCCAACAAATATTTAGAGAAATAATGTATTACAATTGTCTTAACTTTGGTTGTGATTCATCTTCTTCTTTAAAGATGAATGCATGAGCTACGCTTGCTTTTTAGCTCCAAAAAAGAGGTACGTTAACATTTTCCCTTGCGTTTTTTATAAAATTTGTTTTTATTATAACTATAGTGTGATTATAATCAAAGTTAATTATTTTTGTAGTGGTGTTTGGATGATTGTTGATTATTTGGTGTGAAATTATTAAAATGGGTATGTAATGATTGTGGTAGGTGGATAAAAAGTAAGGAAATTGATAAATTGTATAGGGGTATAAATGGAAGAAAAAGTTGGAAAAAGTAAGGTGTGATTTTATTATAATCAAAATATATTTGGACATGATTGTTGCTTGAAAAAAAATCAAAATATGTTACTGTTTGCCTTGAAAAGCGTGAAAGCTTGATTATTTTCATGTGCAAGTGGGGCGGGGGTGATTATTTGATTTGGTGCACCGAATGAATTTTGGCCTATATAATGGTGGACCAAAAGGACTAAAATGTACAATCATAGCCCGACATTTGGTGGACCAGCGAAGAAAATAGTGCACCGTTTCGCAGCAGATGAGAGAGAATGGAGACACGCACGCGGACCCGAAATTTTTATTCAATTTTCTTCAATTGGACATTCGGTCCACCGTTTTATATTTTCGGTTCGCCATTCATGAAGGAATTCTTCCACACTCATATTAGCCCAGAATTTCGGTCCACCGACTTCCGAATGATCCACCGCTTAGCTATTGTAATTTGGATATCGCGACATTCGGTCCACCGTTTTATATTTTCGGTCCGCTATTCATGAAGGAATTCTTTCACACTCATATTAACCCAGAATTTCGGTCCACCGAATCTAAAAATCGGTGGACCAAATGTCGGGATATAAAAAGAATCGATGGCCCATTCCACACAAATGCAAACCCTCTCACTCTCTCTCTCTCTCTCTCTCTCTCACTCTGTACAGTGAGGATCAATTCATCAAGTGAGGATGAATTACAAGGCTGGTTTCCCATAAACCTGGTTTATGTAAATTAGATACTGTTTCCCATGAATTTTGCCCAAAAATTTCGGCATAAACCTGGTTTCCCATCGCGTCCATCTCCTCCTCCTTTAATTCATCTTACTCCTACCTAATTAAATCACCACCATAGCACGATCAACACACTCCGGAGGGCAGCTGCTATACTCGACAGAGATGAGAGAGAGAGAAACGACGATGAGAGAGAGACATGGAGATGAGAGAGAGAGAAACGACGGAGACGAGAGAGTGAGAGAGAAACGACAGAGATGAGAGAGAGAGAAACGACGATGAGAGAGAGACACGGAGACGAGAGAGAGAGAGAAACAACGGAGACGAGAGAGTGAGAGAGAAACGACGGAGATGAGAGAGAGAGAAACGACGGAGATGAGAGAGAGGCGACGGAGACGCAGAGACGAGGGATTGCGAGAATGGCTAAATTGCCAATTTGATACCTAAATATTTTGGGAAAAATAACATTTTAGCCCTAGACAATAATGAGTAATTGTAAAATGGCCCAATATTTATGGAAATGACCATTTTGCCCTTGTGATTTTTGATTGAATGAATGAGAGTATAGGTAATTTTAGGCATGTATATAGGGGTATAAGTGTAATTGAGTGTGTTTGATTATAAAAAAATCATGATTATAATTTGATCAGAAAAAAAAAAACGTAAAAGAACAAGTTTATTATGATTATAATCAGAACAGATTATAATCAAAACGCAAACGAACTGGGCCTTAGGCATTGAAATGACAGGCGAGAATCGACCCACACACTTTTTCTTCAGGTTCAAGCCTCCTTCAATTCTTATTAAGAATTACCTCACAAACAACAACTTCATTAATTTCAAATAAAAAATATTCATTATCAAAATAAAATGAAAATAATAAGAAATTATAAAAAAAGTTATTATAACATATATAACAAAATTACTTTTTACTTTATATTTTAAAACTTTTAATAATCATAAAACTTAAATATTCTTTAGGTATTTACTAAGACATGCGAACCACTAATATATGTAGGACTGTTCATATCTAATTCAATCCAAATTCAATCGATCCAATTCGATATGAATTGATTAAAACTGACCAAAACCAATTATCTAATCGATTGAATTGGATGAAAAAAATAAAAACCGTTTGGTTGATTTTAAAAACCAAAAACTGACGAAACCATATTAATATTTTAATTAAATATTATTTATATTATATTAAATAAGAGAAAAAAAAAACCATTTAATCATGAAAAAGCCCAAAACGTAAAGAAAAAGAAGATGATGAAGAAGATCGGCCTATGAAAAAAGAGTTGAAAATGGCCCAATCCTTTCAATTTTGAGATTCGTATCGCACGCAGCGTCTCGCATGGGCGGCTTCCCACTAGCTATCCCTTCCGCGACAACCACCACCGGTGAGTCGGTGAATTTTTCTCTACTGCATTCTTTCTAATTTCTCAATTTCGTTCAATTTCGCTTTCAAATTCTTCGAAAACAAGATCCACGACCATACCCTAATCTCAATTTTACCTTCTCTATTATTGGGTTTTTTCTGCACTCGATTTTTCTCAGTTAGGGCAAACCAATCTCAGTTGACCAGATAGTTGCTCTTCTTTCTTTCAAAGCGACGCGTGAAGTGAGATTTTGGTGAAGCTGCCTTTGCTTTGGACCCATTATGTGAGAAATTTTTTTGTGATTCATTTCTTTGCCATTTTTATATTTCATGCGGATACTTTCGTTTTTGACGTACGACTGATCTTATTCTTCTTCCATTAAATGGGAGTTAGCTGAAGTGTAAAGAGAAATAGTACATTAGGCTAATTTTATTTCACCTTTGCTCTCAGCTTGAAAATGGATTCACCCGAGAATAGTCGTGGTTGTGTGAAACGGGAGGCTGGTAGTGTGGATGGGAAGAGTGACAGGGTAGTTGACGGTGATGAGTGGGAGGGTGGAGATCGAAAGAAGCACAGGTCAAGTAGGTCAAGAAAATCTGGGAATGGGGAAGAGGCTGAAGGTTCAGATGGCAGTGGAAGAAGAAAAAGTTCTGGGGATAGAAGTGGGACGAGGAAGAGGTCTAGTGGCTCAAGTAGAGCTGATAGTGATGACAATGACTATGATTCTAGAAAAGATTCAAGGTCTAAGCAACTGAAGAAAAGACAAGAGGAAAGCACGTTGGAAAAATTGAGCAGTTGGTATCAGGATGGAGAATTAGACAAGCAAGAGGGTGGAGATAAGATGGGGAGTAAAACACATAGTCGTGCTGATGAAAGTGAGAGGAGAAAAACGTCCTCTAAGTATTTGGAGCATGATAGTTCTCAGAGCAGAGGTAGAAGTAATGAGAACAGATCACATGACGGTGAGCCTGAAAACTTGGATAAAGATTACAGATACTCAGAAAAGAGGGAAAGCAGCCGAGACAAGGGTCATGGGTCTTCTGAGCAGGTGAAAAGTTCAAGAAGAAAATGGGATGAAGCAGACACTGTCAAGAAGACAGAGTTTAGTTATTCTGAAAAGGGTGATTTCAGAAGTCCGAAGGCTTCTGATTCTAAGCATGAGGGCTCTAAAGAGAGAACTGGAGCTGCTAGAGATGAACAAGGGGAGAGTAAAAGCAGGGTACCAGATTCCATCAGTGATAAGGTTGTCAAATCTAACAATAAAGACGAGAGAAGAGCTGATCCTGAGAGAGGTAAGAGCAAAGGCAAGTCAGAATCACTAGAGGTTGGTCGGGAAGAAAGATCAGAAAGGGACAGAACTGAGAAGCCTAGGCGCCTGAAAACACCCACCAGTTATGATGAAAGCTGGGAGAGGCCACTAAATGCCGATGAAGATGGAAATATGCGGAGCAGGGACAAAACTTCAAGAGAGGCTGGGCACACAAATAGATCTAGGACGCCAGAGAGGAGTGGAAGACGACACCAAGATTCTGAAAACTCAGATATGGATTATGAAAGAAGCAGTAGCTTTAAAAGGAAGGACCTTGAAAAAGATAGTTATAGAGATGATAAGAATAAGGATCGAGAAGGTTCTAAAGAGAGTTGGAGACGGAGGCAACCAAGTAATCCTGATAAAGATCTAAAAAATGGTGAAATTGTTTTTGATCACAACAGAGAGTGGGAGTTGCCTAGACATGGTCGTGAAAGGACTGAAAATGAAAGACCTCATGGTCGGTCTGGTGGTAGAAAAGATGGAAATCGGGGGGAGGCTGTAAAAACATCATCAAATTTTGGAATTTCCAATGACAATTATGATGTGATAGAGATCCAAACCAAGCCTATGGACTATGCAAAAGGAGAATCTGCATCCAACTTTTACAGGAGAAGTGAAGTAAATCAACAATATGATACTAAATCAGGAGCTAATGAGGAAGAATGGCCATATCCGCAGGAAGATAAGGTTAGAAAGAGTGATTCATATGGGGCTGGGACCCCTGGTGATGATTTGAAGGAGAAATATACTGATGATGACTATGAGTTTCAAGGGGGAAGAGGAAGAGGTCAGAAAGGTGCTATGTCTGGTCGCAGTACTGGAGGCCAAAGTTCTAGCAGTGGTGGTTCACAGCCTCAATATGGAAACCAGGAGTCTGGGTCGTATAATAGAGCTGGTCCACAAGGAGTGAAAGGGAATAGGGTTGGGAGAGGAGGAAGGGTTAGGCCGACTGGGAGAGACAATCAACAGGTTGGAATGCCACTGCCAATGATGGGATCACCTTTTGCCCCTCTTGGCATGCCTCCGCCTGGACCGATGCAGCCTCTTAACCCTGGTATGTCACCTGCTCCTGGTCCACCAATTTCTCCTGGCGTCTTCATTCCCCCGTTTACTCCCCCTGTTTGGCCTGGTGCACGAGGTGTTGATATAAATATGTTAGCTGTTCCACCTGGTCTTTCTCCCATACCACCTGGACCATCAGGCCCTAGATTTCCTGCTAGTTTAGGGAACCCACCAAACCCTGCAATGTATTATAACCAATCAGGCCCTGGAAGAGGAGTTTCTCCTAGCATTTCTAGTCCTGGTTTCAATCCTACAGGACCTCTGAATCGAGGAACACCACCTGATAAAACTACTGGGGGTTGGGTTCCTCAAAAAAGTGGTGGACCTCCTGGTAAAGCTCCTTCTAGAGGTGAACAGAATGATTACTCTCAAAACTTTGTTGACACTGGTATGAGGCCGCAAAATTTTATCAGGGAGCTTGAGCTAACAAATGTTGTAGAAGACTACCCCAAGCTTAGGGAGCTTATACAGAAAAAGGACGAAATTGTAGCAAAATCTGCTTCTACTCCCTTGTATTATAAATGTGATCTGAAAGAGTTTGAACTGTCTCCAGAGTTCTTTGGGACCAAGTTTGATGTCATTCTTGTGGATCCCCCATGGGAAGAGTACGTTCATCGCGCCCCTGGTGTTGCTGACCATATGGAGTACTGGACATTTGAAGAAATAATGAATCTTAAGATTGAGGTAAGTTGTTATTCTTTTTAAGCAACATGGTATTTTCATTGTGACTGTTTCAGTGTGAGCATTTCTTTTCATTCTTGGTTTCACATGCACATTTTTGAGTGTATAACAGAATTTGTTGAGCTGATTTACCTTTGTGCATTTTTATATTTTGTATTTGCCTCCTTTTTGGTTTTCTTTGATTAATGTACGTTTATGTTTGACTGAGACATCTAATTTGTTTTCTACCTTTCCTTAAGGCTATAGCAGATACACCTTCTTTTATCTTCCTTTGGGTGGGCGATGGTGTAGGCCTTGAACAAGGTCGTCAATGTCTAAAGAAGGTAAATGATCTGGACACCGGAATTATCAATGGACTATAGACTGAATTGCTATTTGTAGCTCCTATCATATCCTATTCATTTACTTTGCTGATAATCTCTTTTTTCTTTTCTTTTTGTTTTCTTGTTTACTTGGGTTTCTACAGTGGGGATTTCGTAGGTGTGAAGATATATGCTGGGTGAAGACAAATAAAAGTAATGCAGCCCCAGGACTACGACATGATTCACATACTTTATTTCAGCATTCAAAGGTCAGTTGAAGTTTATTTCTTAGGAACTATCACTGCTTCATTTCACTGCATGACATTGCCCATGAATTTACTTTTCAATGTTTTGTTAACGTGATGCGTTCTAACTTAAGTTGATTTTGTTGTGTTGAAGGAACACTGCTTGATGGGCATAAAAGGAACTGTTCGTCGAAGTACTGATGGCCATATAATCCATGCCAACATTGACACTGATGTAATTATTGCAGAGGAACCTCCTTATGGTTAGTATCACCAAATGCATGTGTGAAATGAAACATATAATTATTTTTGGTATAAATCACTTAATTCTTCGAGTTACTTTTCTTGTTATGATATTCTGTTTTCTCAGATTTACGTTGGAAATCATATTTTTGGATGAGAGAAAGAAAATAAATTATGCATAGGGAATGATAAATCTTGAAACATGACCCTTACTATTATTATTACTGGAAGTTGTTATGCTTTATAATTAGCTTTTATTGTTCTGTTGGAATTTGATGTTTTTATTATCTTTGTCTTGAATTCCCTATACAAAGCCCTCTCACTTATTGTAATTCGGACTTGAATGTGCTAATAGAATATCCCTATTTTGATCTCTCTCCTTCCCCCTCTTCTCTGCCCCTCCTATGTTAGTGTCTGCACCGTTCTGCTGCACATCTGGGTCTCTGTAATTCTCTCACTTTATTATTAGTCTTTGCTGCTTGCTTCTTCTATGATGTCTTGCTCTGCATCTTCTGACTGTCTGGTTGGTGTTCTGAATCTTTTTTTTTTTTTTCTGGTTTTTGGGTTGTCCGATACTCTCATACTCCTTATAAGCTCTTAGTTATTCATTGTTTTTTGTTTGAATTTTCTGATTAGGGGAACAATGAGAAATGACCTCTCATTTGAACACATTCGCTATTCCTGCTAAATTTGTTGACGATATATATGTTGGTCAAGCATATATTGATAATCTGAACTTTTTTTTTTTTTGCTAATATATTGAACGTGTATGTTAACAAAAATGTATTAAGTGTGTTGTCTATGTTTAATTTGTTAGTTGTATTGTATTATTGAAATTTGTTGTGGTTTAAATAGATTTTTGTTACTATTTACTGTTTGGTTATAAGTGGTAGGATCTTATGATCTATCTTGGGATTCAATCTATCTTGCACTTTGTCCCATCCCATGTTAATTCTCAATCTTAACATTGCTTAAGATGAGTAGAAAGATTGTGAGATTGTACAATTTCATAATCTGAGCCTTTTTTTCAGTTAATAACTTAATATATTGAATGCATGGTTTAAAAAACCTGACCAGACCGGCTGATTCAACTGGTCAGACCAGGAATCAGAACCTGGTCTGGTCTGAAATCATCATAGAAGCTGCCATGACAAGAATTGGTCAAAGACTGTTTGAATCAGTCAAAAACCAGCAAAATCGACTTAAACTGGTCAGGTTGAGAGTGGACCGGTTTAGTGTGAACAATAAAGAGACGGTGATGAAATGGAAAACTGAAAACATCAATCTTTACCCAGAAAAGAAGAAGGAGAAAATAGATTGCATAAAATAAAGAAAAAAAATGGAATGCATATGAACAATTAAGAGAAAGTCGAAGGGTGTATGTAGCCTGTAAACAAAAGCTAAAGAAAGAGAAGAGAGATGGTGATTAAATAAGGAACAATGCAAAAATGAAAAGAAAATGAAAGAGAGAAGAGGAAGAGATAAGGTCATACACCTCTTCTTGGAATAAAAATAGCAATAAATTAATGAGAGAAATGGACCAATTTGAATGTACTTCAGCTGCAGTGGTGCATTGAAAATGAAAGGAAGTATAATAAAATATAAGAGTTAGGTTAATTAATTTAAGTTGTATTTTGAAGAAAGAGAAAAAAGAAATAATTTAAAATATAGGGAATAATGGGTAATAATTACTCTAATTGAGAAAAATATATTAACTTAAAAGACTTTTTAGGCAAAAGTACTATTGGTACCCCCAAAGTATGTGGTCAGTTTCAGTTGTAAAGTTTTTTTTGGGTCAATTATACCCCCAGTTTTTCGTATTTAAGTCATTTGTGACCCCAATGTTTTATATTTGAGTCAATTATACTCCCAAATTAGGGGTATAATTGACACAAAAAAGAAAAGATTGGAGGCATAATTGAACCCACAACTTTGGGGGTACAATTGAAACCGACCCCATGCTTAGGGGGTACCAAGAGTACTTTTGCCTAACTTTTAAAGTAAGTTGAATTGTTAATATTAATTAATCAAATAGTTATTATATTTTATTTAGGGTAAATTACACTTTGGTACCCTGTGGTTTGACCCGATTTCACTTTGGTACCCTGTGGTTTGAAACTTGACACTTTGGTACCCTATGGTATTCTCCATTAACACTTTGGTACCCTTTGGAGCTATTTTGTAATTTTAACCATAATAAATTTTACAAAAATTACATAGTGACCCCAAAAAAATTTAAAATTTTTCATTTTAGTCCCTATATAATATGTATCCAGGGACCTATTTGTAATTTTTTGAAAATTTTTTGGGGTCAATATGTAATTTTTGCAAAATTTGTTATGGTTAAAATTACAAAATAGCTCCAAAGGGTACCAAAGTGTTAATGGAGAATACCACAGGGTACCAAAGTGTCAAGTTTCAAACCACAGGGTACCAAAGTGAAATAGGGTCAAACCACAGGGTATCAAAGTGTAATTTACCCTTTTATTTATAGTATATGACCTTTTTTATTATATGAAATTAATATATATATATATATATTATATATAGATAGATATATTTAAGGTCAAAGCATTTTGGATGCCTCCAAACTATGGAATAATCTTAGGTTTACTCTTAAATTTTGTGGTAAATTGTACATGCAAATTTTTACATTTGACTCAATTGTACTTTAAGATCTAACGCTATCTAAATCGTTGATGGAAATGATTATGATCTGAACTATTTCAAAATTGTATGATAGTTTCATGTTTCCTTCATGAAGAAGTGGGCGTTAGTATCTTAAATTATTGTACCTGCATTGTAGGTTCAACGCAAAAGCCTGAAGATATGTACAGGATTATTGAGCACTTTGCTCTTGGAAGGAGGAGACTTGAACTATTTGGTGAAGATCACAATATTCGATCTGGTTGGCTGACTGTTGGTAAAGGACTGTCATCTTCAAATTTCAATACAGAGGTAAGAAACTTGAAATGCTTGTTGACTTAAAAAGTAGTTGATTCTTTTGTCTCTTAATCTTGTTCTTTGTTCAATATATTGTACTTCTCTTCATGTTTTTTTTCAAAGAAAAGAAGTCATTTTTGCATTGTATGACATATTTCACTTCTGGTAAATATAAGCGCTTAGATTTGTTTAATGGAAACTCTTGTAAGATTTATTATGGCACTCTCGGTACATTACTTTCTTTAGAGGCTAAATTCAAGAATTAAAACTTTTTGGTCCAAATCTTTTGGTGGAGCAATTTTGATCAGTTAGCCATCCGGCTTTATGTCCTCATGTCTTGGGCAGATCTATGCAGCTAACCATCTGGTTCCATTGGTTATGTGGCTGTTACAATTCTAAATTGATTAGTCATGTGAGTGGCAATTATTGAAAAATTTTCGATAAACAGAGCATTCTTGTCTACTCAGGTTGGAAGTTTATGAGAAATCAACAAGTTTTATGGTGTTCAATTAGAACTTAAATTTTCTGCTGTTTTATGGGATAAGGGTTCAGCCTATACCCTTGTCTTTTCATTCCACAATGTAATTATTTAGGCAAATTGCATAATTCAATGAACTCCCAATGCCTTTCCTAGGAAGATCGTTTGGTCCATGATACAACAACTTTTATGCCTATGTTACTCTTCATTTCACTAGTATACTGCCTCAATTAAGCCTTATTTGTCTCATTCAAACTGAACCTGCAACATCAGTACTATTTGTCTGTGTTTTCCTGTTTGAGACCCATTCATCATTTGAGTTTTTGAATAAACGCAGGCATATCTCAAGAACTTTGCGGACAAAGATGGGAAAGTATGGCAGGGAGGTGGAGGACGAAATCCGCCTCCAGAGGCACCTCATTTGGTGATTACTACCCCTGAAATAGAGGCCCTTCGCCCCAAGTCACCGATGAAGAACCAGCAGCAACAACAGCAACAGCAGCAATCGGCGACCATTTCTTTGACAACATCGAATTCCTCAAACCGAAGGCACGCCGGTAACTCGCCCCAGAATCCAAGTGCAATGGGTTTGAACCAAGAGGGATCTAGTTCAAACCCTTCTACCCCAGCTCCTTGGGCTTCACCACTTGAAGGCTTTAAAGGAAGGGACGGCTCTTTATTGCCTTCTGATGATAATAGAGTTTTTGACATGTATGGGTATAATGGACCACCACCAGGCTATTTAGATTTTGAATCTTACAGGCAAATGAATCTGTTGTAGCATAACTAATTGAATAATAATGTACGATGTATCCTGAAATTTTGTTTCGCCCCATTAATATAGATGGGAAGAAATTTCCTGCTCTGTTGGTTTTTTGCATTCTTTCTAGCTAGAAAAACGTCAGCTATTGTACGAGTTATTATATATTTTTGGTCAAATGGTAATTTTAGTTTTAAATGTATGTTCTAATTGTTCATTTTGATCTTTTATGTTTCAAAATGTTAAAATTGATCTTATATGTTGGCAAAATGTTTTATTTTAGTTTCAAACTATTGAATTTGGTCATATTTATCTTGTCTTTTATTTCAAGTTCAAAAGATTTGTTAAGAGTAATTTGTAATTCTGAATTCGTGGCATTCGAATTTAAAATGAGAAAGATACTTAATTTTACTTACTTGATTGTGAAACGAGAAGTTTATTTTCAGGATCAATTTGACCTTGTTTGTAGACGGTTTTAACTGGATAAGAAAGTACTCTTTGAGAATAATACATAATTCTAAATTCGTCACGTAATGAGAGAAATATGGTTATATTCAATGGTTTGAGATCAAAATAAAACATTTTGCCAATATTTAGAATCAATTTTAACATTTTGGAGCATAAAAGATCAAAAATTAACATTAAGACATACATTTAGAGCCAAAATGACTCTTTAACCTATGTTTTTCCACTTTCACAAAATGTCAATTTCTTTTCTCGCCTCTGCTTTAAAAGGACATTACTTCGAGCTAGAATCTCCTGCACTTTCAGGTCATTTGTTGTCCTTACCTTGAGAGGGTTTTGGTGGTAGAATTGTAATTTTTTCAGATTAGTCAAAATATTATAGACCGAATTGAATATAAATAAATATGTAAATGAATTTCGGATAAGATTTATATGCTTTCATTAACTCTGTCCTGTATTGATAAAAAGTACAGATTATAGATGCAAATTTTTTTTTTTGCCCCTAAAATATAGATGCAATTAGCAATTGGTGAATTAGTTTCCCAATTCTCCACCAAATCAAAGGACATGACTCTCGAATTAATCAAAAGAAACTCACGAGAATTGGGTCTAACGAAAATAATTAGTTTCATTCTTACACTGTGATGAATTCAAGTTCAAATCTCTGCCGAATAAGACTATATTTAGTGTTTAACAATATCTTAAAGAAAATCATCTTTAAGGAATAATCTTTAAAAAAAAAAAAACCCCAAAAGAAAAAAGTCAAAAGAAGCTTCATGTTAGAGCTACCAAGTGACCCAGGTTAGCTAACCATGAATTATGAGTTTTATGGGTTGGTTCACGTGCATTATATTCTCTGATGGCTAAGAAATTATTATCTCAGTTTTTTATTCTCCTTTTTATTTTTTTTAATATTTTTCAATCTGTATACATTTTTGTTGGCACAATATATATTTTAATTTTCAAGAGTTGAAAAAAAAATACTAACAAAAAATTATAATTAAATTATTATATTAATATGAATTAGTATTAAATGTGTTGGCAAATCACTACATCAACTCTCTCGTGAGCCAACTCACAAGTAAAATAAATTGAGTTGCTTTTAACACATTTTTAGATAAGTAAAAAATTATAAAATTTGATATATATTAGTTGGGTTAAACAACCCAACTCAAGAAAAGCCATTAGTAGTAAAATAAGAAATCCAAATCCATGAAATATTTTTTGAAGTGAGGTCACAAAAAAATTAATAATTGTCAAAAATAGAAAATTTATCAAAAGTTACTAATTAATTTTAATTGAAAGGATTTTTATGTTTGACTTTTGGTTTAAGGGCTTGGACTTCTTTTTCTGATTTTTTTTTTCTTATATCTGGATATTAGTACATTGAACAACCTTAATTTAGATTCACTAAATTTATCTAACCTGAGTTGAAAAATCTTATTTACTAGTGAGTTTGTGACGAAATATGAAGGAAAAAAATAATAAATTTTATATAAAACAAATACATAAAATAATGTATACAAAAAATTAAAACAATCATTTTCACTAAAAATTATTGAAGATGTCACTTATGATTTAGTTTGATATTCTTTAACACAAAGTAAAACATACCAATAACACAGGTTTTTTTAACCAAGTCCAATAAAGTTGGTAGATATATTTTAGGGTTTGGTCCATAAATCAGGGACCAATCTGTCAGCGACCCAATAATTCGGGGACCAGTTTGGGAGTTTACTCTATATTTTAGCTTTTGAAAATAATGTCTTGAGTTTGAACTGAACTGTGTGTATGAAAAAGAAACTCATTTCACTTATCTCTCTTTGAGAAGAATATTATCTCACTACTGACTTGATGATATTGTCTCATTCTCTTTTTTTTTTGGCCTGAAAATTGTGTCATTCTTTAAAACATACAAAATTCAACACTTTTGATTAAAAATTTGGCTAAATGTTTAAATTGGTCTTAAATATATGCTTTTAAATTCATTTTAGTTTTAAATATTTTAAAATGTTCAAATTAGTTCTAAATATTTTCATTTAGTTTCATTTTCGTCTGAAACTATTGAATGTGGTCATATCTTTTTCATTTCAAGTTCGAATGTGAAAAGTTCAGAGCTATATGTTGCTTTTGACAAATACTTTCTTTATCTAATGGGAGCTGTTAGTAAATGAGGTCAAGTCGAGTCTCAAAAGTGGACCACTTGTTTTATGATCAAACAAAGTTGATCATATCTCTCTTATTTCAATTCGAATAGAACAAATTCAGAGTTGCATATTATTTTTAACGAGTTTTTTTTTATCCAATTAAATTGTTAATAAATGAAGTGAAATCAAATTTGAATGTAAATTTAGAACTAGTTTTTCATAATTTTTTCGGTTTAACATTAAAGTAACCTTATATGGGTGGGCCACTATTTTTAGGCTTAAGTTTTTTCATTCTCTTTATTTTACATGGTAAGCATCCTCAAAGGTTTCTTTTTTTTGGCCTACACTATCTAAAGTTTTGTTTTAATCTAGAATTGACTTACATATTACATGATTATGATAGAAGAGCTTCCCAACAAGAATAATTATATTTACAAAAAATATTTATAAAAGAACTAAAAGTTTTGTAAGAACATAGCGTTTTAAAATAATAAACTTCCTTTAGAAATATTTCTGAAATGTAATGTTTCATAGGCGAAGGAGGGAGCGAAAGACTAATTTGTTAATTAATTAATAATTACCTAGAAATTAGCCCTAAAAGAATATATATATATATATATATATAAAAGTCTGTTGCTATTGTTGTATAAAGAAAATTTGGATTTGCGAATAGGGCTATGATACAAAACTCTAGGTTGCTAGAGTTATTGGGTTCATTGTGTCTTTCTCTTCCTACTTTTATATTTATTGATTTTTATTTTCAAATTTTTTAACTATACTTTATTGAAAATTGTGCCAATTTTAAGGGGAAAAAATAGAGTGCTATATCAATGGTGAGTTTCAAGTATTGCCCTTGCGGATATTACCTAAACATAATATTCGCACGTCTTAAAAATGGATCGGAATCGAAAAGATTCTTAAATTATAAGTTTATTGGTTTAATTCACCGAATTGAATAACATCATAAATAAATATATATATATAAGAAATATATTTATGTTAACTAAAAATAATTTATAGTTAATAAAATATAATTATAAAATTTATATAACAACAATTTATATTCGTCAATTTATGATTTTATTGTTTTATAAAAACAAAATATACAAAAGTACCTGTGGTTATATTTTGTTTAGGTTAAGAATTTATATTTGTTCAGGTACCTTAATTTATATTTGTCAATTATAATTAGGTTAAGAAAAATGAAAAGAAAAAGAGCTATTAATTTATTTGAATAGATTTACTTTATATTAAGCTTTTGTTTTTCATTTGACCCATTACTTTAAAAAAAAAGCTATTTTTTTATAGAATATTGTGACCTGACTAGTTTTCTTAAATTACTATGGGTTACAACTCAATATGGGTCAACCCAATTCGAAATAATTTTGGACGGTTCAAAATTGTTCAACCTCCTAAATAGTCCAATTATCTAAATCGAGTTGTTTTTACTATCGATTCTCAATCGAGTCGGTCCGATTGTCAAGTCTAGTTTGATTTTCATAACATTGTATTTAGGTATATTAATTAGAAGAAACAAAGTGTAGATAAAGTAGCTCCTATTAGTTAAAGTGGTTATATGTTCAATTGAGTCTAAAATATAGCATTATTATCGATGTGAGATTGGTCCAAATGATAAATAATTTAATATTATTTAAGCAAGGTTTCAAGCTTTTATGACAATAATTATTCTCATAGAGAGATTTTACTTGAAAGAGGGTAAATTATCGTAAACGTATACATGATTTAGCTCAATCTCACTTCGATGTTGTATGATTCAAAATGTCTCACTCTAGGTATTTGTTGTTTGTACTATTAGCAGTTAAGGTATCTCTGGTTTTGTTCCGTCAATTTTAATGAAAAATGCTGATGTGGTGCTCATGTGACTCAATTAAAAAAAAAATAATTTTTTTCCACAAACTATGGAAAAAGTTTTATTTTGATCATAAAACTATTTTTTATTTAATGTTGGTCCTCAAACTTTCACATTTATTTCTTTTTTTTTTCTCAAAAGTGTGATTTCATATGGTTTAGGCCATTATTTCTAACTTAAATAATTGATAAATCATTTCTCTCATATATAATAATAAGTGAGTTGGAAAAGAGTGGAAAAAAAATTTTCATTCAAATTGGAGATAAGTTTGTGGTTGATTTTCATCTCCATTGTATAACTAAGAATAACGATGAAAATTATGATAAAATCACATTTTGGGGACTAAAATGAAACAAATGTGAATGTTTGATGATAACAATGAAACAAAAAAATATTTTTTTTATGACCAAAATGAAACTTACCCCATAGGTTGAGGACCAAAAACGAGATTTTAACCTCAAAGTGAAAATCGACAACTAAGATGCAAGAGAAACTAACGGCTAAGATGCAATAGAAATCAACGACTGAGATACATTAGAAACCAATGGTTAAGATTGTGTAACATCATCATTTTTTTTTAAATTGACAAAACTGAAAAACTGCTGATGTACCACGTTAAGTGTCACGTCAGTAGTCGAAAAACTGGAAAAAAAAATGCCAACTGTGTAGGATTTACCACATAATCATTAATATTTTAAAAAAAAAAACATTTCATCTCTTCTTCAAATTGGTCCCTTAGTTCAATTTTTATCACATTATTATCAATCCCCCCTCTTTTTCATCATCTTCATTCATTTTAGTCTCAAATCCTCAAAATAAAATTGTAAAGTGTCTCAAAACTCTTCCAAACACTACAGTTTAGTCCTTAAAAGTATTAAAAACCCCAAAACTAAACTATAAACCCCAAACTCTAAACTCTAAAACTATAAACCCTAAACCCTAAAATCTTAAACCCTAAACCCTACAAAAATCTAATTTGAGTAATTAGGTCCCTCACCCATTCTTATCCCATTATTCTCAATTCCCCCTCTTTTCATCGTCTTCATTCATTTTAGTCCCAAATCCTCAAAACAAAATTGTAAAGTGTCCCAAAACTCTTCCAAACATTCCAATTTAGTCCTTATAAGTATTAAAAACCCTAAAACCTAAACCATAAACCCCAAACTCTAAACCCTAAAACTATAAACCCTAACCCCTAAACATTCTCTCACTCGATTCTTCAATTTCTGGGTTTGATTTCAAGTTTACAACCATTTTGGGCGTCTCGAGATTCATTCATTCATTTCACATTCTCAATCAATCAATCAATCCAAGATGAGATTCTTCGAATCTCAACGAGAATTCAAGAAATTTTTATTTCCTAGGGTTCGAATTCGAATTGGGGGCAAAAATTTGGGGTTTCATTCGATTTTGAAAATCGTTCGCTTTTGAGTCTCTGTCGCGACCATCAGGTTCATCCATGGAAGGCTCAACAACGCCACAGTACCATCAAAACGACAACCTCGATCACGATCTCAAGTCGTTTCAAAGACAAATCAATGAGCTCTTCGTTGACTTATCTTCCAACGACTTGCTTTTTCTCTCATGGGTCTCTAAGCTTCTCGATTCCTTCCTTCGCTGCCACGAGAGCTTCCGGCTGAGCGGCGGCGGCGGCGCAACCACCAAAGATCGCATCGTCGCCGATTACTTCGAACGCAGCGTGAAATCATTGGATGATGAACTGATTTTTTTTTTTTAATTTTTAGGATTATTTTTTAATTTTTGGATGATGAACTGATGAATGATGATGATGATGATGATGATGATGATGATGATGATGATGATGATATGAACTGATGATGAACTATTTTCTTTTTAATGATGAACGATTTAGGGTTTAGGAATTTAGGGTTTGGGGTTTAAGGTTTTAGGGGTTTTAATATTTTTAATGACTAAATTGAAATGTTTGGAAGAGTTTTGGGACATTTTACAATTTTGTTTCGAGGATTTGGGACTAAAATGAATGAAGATGATGAAAAGAGGGGGAATTGAGAATAATGGGATAAACTATTTTTTAAATATGATAAGTTTATATTTAAATTGAATTCTATATATAAAGAAAATTATTGATAAAAGTAGGATCTATTTTAATGATATTTATGTTTTATGAAATATAGGAAAGAAAACTTTTTTAATCGTGGACGTAGCCTGATTATACTCATTAAAAGAAATCAATTTAAATGTTCAAGTACATACCAATAAAAAAAATGTTCAAGTATATAAATAGATATAAAAATTTATTATTTAATCCTTAAATTTATACTGAATTAATAAATTGATTCTTAAATAATTAAAAAATATAAATCAATTCTTGAATTATTAAAATTATTAATGATTTATTATTTGAGTCGAATTAAAAAAAATAAATTTAACAAATTTAAGAATTAAAAAAATAAAAAATCAATTTAAATTTAAGAATTAAATCATTATTAACCATTAAAATATTTTAAAAATCAAATCATATATTTAAATTATTTAAAAATTAATTAATTAAGTTAGTATCTAATAGTATATCTTCTCTAAACATTTCTTTTGGGGATGCTTATATCCATTGTTAAACTAGAAGCATGTGGAATGCATATATCAAAAAAAGAAGCATGTGGAATGCTGGCTTAAGTTTTGACTTGTAGGACCATAACTTCACAAAGCCACTCCATTGGGTGATCTTGTCAAATATCTGGTAGTTCCACCTCTTTATGTGGGCCCTACTCTACCCAATCACTCATTTAAGGCTTTAAGCTAACTCAATACAAACCTCTCCCTACAAGTCTAGCATAACAAGATTAAAGTATAGTCATTCAAGATTTATTTAAAGTGATTTGATCAAATAATACAAAAGAAAGTTGAATTAAATTAATGAGTAAATTACATTTTGGTATCTTGAGGTATGAACTGATTCCACTATGATATCATATTCTTTCAAAAGTGACACTTTAGTATCATGTTCTATTCGTCGTTAGCACTTTGGTAACTAGAACTTTTTTTTTTTCATTACTTTTTGACAAAACAAAACACACAAACATGCAAATCATGTGCATGGTCGAAAATATGAAATTCACCCTCCTAAATTCAGATTTCACAATTTAGCCTTAAAAAAATTGTTTGCCTTCAATTACATATTGAATCGTGTTTTATTGTCTAGTTAGGACCGTCAGCAAATGAAATCAAATCAAGTCTGAAGTGGTTCTAGAATTAAAAAGTGAAAAATTATGAAAAACCACTTTCGAACTTGATTTGACCTTATTTGTTGACGACTCAAACTTAACAAAACAATGAATTATCAAAAGTAACTTATAGCTTTGAACTCATCGCAATTGGATTTGAATGAAAGAGATATGTTCAACTTTACTCATTTGACTATGAAACGAGAGACCTCCTTTAGAAATCCATTTTGATGTGTTCGCTAATGACTCCAACTGGGCAAAGAAATGACTTGTCAAGAATAACTCATGGCTCCAAATTTGTGAAGTGAGAGAGATATGACTACATTCATTCATTAAGACCAAAAAGTAGGGGTGTTCGTCGAGCGGTTTCGACGATTTGAAAGGAATTTTTTAAATCGAACCGTTGATTAATTTCATTCATCAAAACCAAACCAAACCAATAAAAAACGGTTTGGACGGTTTGGTTTGAGCGGTTTGAAGGACATTATTGTCAATTTTGCCACTAATATACTAATAAATAATATATATATATAGTTATTCTCATAACTTACTAATATACCAATAAGAAAATAAATATTATCATTTCAGTATAAAAGAATTTTTATAAATAATTAATTGAAATAAGAATTGTAGTTTACTAATATATATTTCTTCGTCTAACTTAATACCACAATAAATTCTTCAAATATGGTATGTTTTATATTGTATAAACTAGCTCAATTTTATATAATGTAGTAAGATGCATAACCACTCATGATGCATTATAATATGTTATGTAATGTAATAATATTCTCATTTTGTTATGAATAATGAAATGATCTTCTACTTCTTAGCAAAAATCATTAATATATAACAACTTTTTAGCTTACAAATATATATATATATATATATAAGTAAATGAAGGTGCAAATATTTCCAAACTAGTAAATATCTTCTAAATGTTGAATATTGTCTGTATGAGTAATAGAGTATGAGTTACCGACTGAGAATATAAAGTAAGTGTATATATATAAGTAAATGAGAGTTTTAGCGGTTTGGCGGTTGGTTCGGTTTGTGCGGCGTCCAAACCAAACCAAACCTTTTATCTATCGGTTTTTGCATCAGTTTGGTTTGGTTTGGTTCTTTTAATCAGTTTGGTTCGTTTTAAACACTCCTAGCAACAAGTGAAACTTTTAAGAAAGAATATATGACCAAAATTACAAAAAAAAAATAAAAAAATAAATAACTAGATTGCAACCTACCATAAAGATAAGGACCAAAATTATACTATAACCTAAAATAAATGTTAAAATTAGAGATTTAAGTTAATGTGTTAATGTTATAATAATTAATTAAAACAAACAAACGAATTTATGCAACTAATATAATATGAATGATAATAAATAATATGCTAATCACTTAAATGTCAAAATATTATTATTTGAATTCAAAGAAAACCAAAAGTATTGTTGGTACCCCAAGGTATAAGGTCATTTTCATTTATACTCCCGAAGTCATTTTTTGTCAACTATACCCTCAACATTTCACATTTGAGTCAATTATACCCCAACTGCTAACTCTGTTAATGAAACTAACGAATTTAGCATATGTGACATTTTTTTTGTTTTAAGGTCCTTAAGTTTACATTATTTAGAAATCCTCAATTCTCTCAAGATTTTTCTTTCACACGAGTCCCTAACTAATTACAAAACAATCAAGAATATTTGTCATCTATAACAAACTAGTCCCTACAATTGAGAAACCCAAAAAATCTATCCCCTATGTTTTTCACAGTTTCGACAACCATACATACACAAACTCATTAGTGAGCCTCGAATACAGAGAAATTGAGCAGAAATACCAATAGCTTTGGCTCCTGGCGTTAACACATAATCTCCGGTGACGGTGTCGTCATAGTCATCGAAATTGAGAAGTCAACTAACTTCAAAACCCCTTTGAAGAGAAAGGAAAAATAGAGAAGATGAGTGAGGGAGGAGATTGTTAGGGAAGGAAAAGGGATGAGAACGACGTAATTTTTAGGGGAGACCAGGAAGTTGAGAACAACAACGAGAAGGGCCATGTCGACGAAAATGAGGGCACAGTGGACGGCGTAGATGATGATGTGGGAGAGTGTTAAAGTAGGGTATAAATCCATTCCCAATTCACAAGAAATTGAGACGAGTTTGTATGCATCTAAAATTGTTAGGGAGGAATAAAAGAGCTGGGGTTTTGAATATAAAGCCATTTCTTCTTCTTATTGTTCTTCTTCGTCTTCTTCTTTGATGGGTGTGACTTGGGTCATTGGAGAGATCTTCTGAAGTGTGATGGTGATGTTTTAAGGTAAGAGAAGAGTTGTTAATGGCTTCTAAGGACTTATTTGTTAAAAATGATAAACATTCTGGATTATTCTGTAATTAGTTTGAGACTCATGTGAAAGAAAAATCTTAAGAGAATGGAGAATTTCTAAATAATGGAAATTTAAGGACCTTAAAACTAAAAAAAATGCCACATCAGCTGACCCATAAGCTAAATCCGCTAGTTTCATTAACAAAGTTAGCAGTTAGGATATAATTGACTCAAATGTGAAACGTTTGAGGTATAATTGACCAAAGAAATGTTGAAGGTATAACTGAAAATGACCCGATATATTGGGGGTATCAACAATACTTTTGCTTATAAATAAATATATAGTTGTAGGGATGAAATCTTAATAAAAAATTTTAAAAGAAAAAAACAATAATAACAAAACAAGTAATCAAGTACATGTTAATAAAGGTTGGCATAGTTAGTAAGGAATCGAATCATAAACCACAAGGTTGTGGGTTCAACTCCCGCTGCTAATGTGAGGTCCTTATTGGTATGTGCTCTATAAGTATCTCTATAAGCGCTCATAGAGCTTGAAAGTATGTCTTGACCTTAGTGAACTCTCGGGGTCCAACTCACTTAAACTTTCTTGTACCTAAAAAAAAGTAGTCAAGTACATAAAATAAAGGGTAAATTACAAAAAAAAAAAAAAGAGTACATGTAGTATGGTCAAATCTCACATTGCTGTTGTGTGGTTTTTCGGGTTGCACTTTGGTTACCGAGCATCTCTTCGTTAAGCACTTAGGGTGCCTGAAGTTTTGTTCCGTCAATTTTAATGAAAATTGCTGATGTGGCTCAATCTTAGCCATTGGTTTCTATTTCATCTTAGCCATCGGTTTCCACAAAGGTTAAAATCTCATTTTGGGTCCTCAAACTATGGGGTAAGTTTCATTTTGGTTATAAAAACTATTTTTGATTTCATTTTTGTCCTCAGAATTTCACATTTGTTCCGTCTTGATCTCCAAAATGTGATTTTATCATAACTTTTATCGTTATTTTTAGTCATAAATTGGAGATAAAAATCAACCACCAATTTATTTCCAATTTGTGATTAAGAAAAAAACTTTTTCTTCCCCTCTTTGTCAACTCATTTATTATTACATATTTAGGTATGAGTGAACAAAACACGGTCCAGCTGGGGAACTTCGAGTTGGGTCCCAGGTCTAACACTTCTATTCCGAACTCTGTCCGGGGTATAGTCATTTTCTATTATTTATTATATTTATATATATATATTATTTTATAAAATATTATTTTTAGTGTAGAAAATACATATTATTATTTTTATTAATTGTATATTTAAAAAATACGTAAAATATAAACTTAATTTCAATTAAATTAATATTTCTTTGACAGATTAATCAAATTAAATATTTTTATTAATATAAACATTATTAAACTCATACATAAATATTTTGTTATCAACGTATACAAGTTAAGAAATACATATAATAAATAAATGAATTAAATAAAAATATATATTTTTAAAAAAATAAAGTGACCCAATTTGGCCTGACCTAACCCAAGTCTAATCGGGTAGGGTCTCGGGTCTAATCAAAACCCTATATGTGATCATCCCTATATCTAGAAAGAAAAAATAACAACATAAACCATATGAAATCATATTTTTGGGACTAAAAACGAAACACACGTGAATGTTTAAGGATCAAAATAAAATAAAAAATAGTTTTTGGACCAAAATGAAACTTATCTAATAGTTTGTAGACTAAAATTTGATTTTTCACTTAGTTATGTGAGCGTCATGTCAGCATTTTCTGTTAAAATTGACGAAAGAAAACCATAGGTACTTTAACTGTTTAACGACGATAAGCTCAAGTACAAAAGATGCAACCCGAAAAACTACACAACAGCAATTTGGTTATACCATGAGTACCTTTTATGTAATTTATCTTAAAATAAAAAATAAAAAAAAAAAAGAAATGAAGTAATAAACGTTGATGTACACATAAAAGTCTTGCATTGAACAATACATAACAAAAAACTCAACTGATGAATTAAGCGATTATCCATTTGTTTTCAATAAATGAGTCATGAGTTAGTGGATTTATTAAAATTTTTAAAGTAAATTAACAAGTCGATTTTTAATATATCATCAAGTCAATAATTAAATCTTCGAAAAATTAAAATAAACATTAGGCAAAAATAAAATAGACAAAAGATGTGTTGGTACCCTTAATGTTTGGGGTCAGTTTTAGTTATGCCTCAAATGTTTGTTTTGTGTCACTTATGCCCCCAACATTTGTTTTGTGTCAGTTATGCCCCCAACGTTACATATTGTTGTCAATTATACCCTAACCTCTAACTCCGTTAATCAGATTGACGGAAAAAGTTGATGTGTCAGCTGATTGAGTTAATGGTTGTCTATGTATCAATTTGTTTTGGCCAAAGTCCTATTTTGATCACTCAGGTTTGCTCAAAGTTCCGTTTTGGTCCCTCAGCTCAAAGTCTTATTTTATAATATGATCAAAATGTAAGAAAAGAAAAACAAATAGACAATTTTAATAGATTTCACATAAAAGATAAAAAATAAACAACCAAAACCATCATCATCTTCTTCGCATGGATCATCATCATCTTCTTCTTCATTCATCATAATCTTCTCCACTACCACCAACACCGTTGTCAGCAGCACCACCGCCACCACCATCATCGCCGCCGAGCTTTTTCGCTGACGTTCGTCTTCTCCGGCGAACTTTCCGACAAGATACACGGCGACCTCAACGACTACAAAAATTTCTAATCCAAGGTTTTTTTACTTCCTAAGTTCAATGACAGCCTCTATTTTGCGAAAAAAATTACTGGCAAGCCGCTAGAAAATTACACAGTCGCTGAAAAATTACACAATCGCGAAAAATCATATTTTCGGTCATTTGTTCGCAAAATGCAGGCCGCCATTGAACTTAGGAGACAAGAAAAACTTTGGATTAGGAGTTTTCGTAGTCGTCGGGGTCGCTGTGTATCTCGTTGGAGAAGACGAACCTCGCCGAAAAAGCTCTGCGATGGAGGAGGCAGCGGCGACAGTGGTGGTGGTGGTGGTGGTGGGTAGTGGTGAAGATGATGATGAATGAAGAAGAAGATGATGATGATGATCCATGCGAAGAAGAAGATGATGGTTTTGGTTGTTTATTTTTTATTTTTCATGTGAAATCTATTAAAATTCTCTATTTGTTTCACTTTTCTTACATTTTGATCCTATTATAAAACATGACTTTGAGCTGAGAGACCAAAACGGAACTTTGAGCAAACTTGAGGGATCAAAATAGGACATTGGCAAAAAAAATTTATACATAGGCAAGATTAGCCCAGTCAACTGACACATCAGCTTTTTTTGTCAATCTAATTAACAGAGTTAAAGGTTAGGGTATAATTGACAACAATGTGAAACGTTGGGGGCATAACTGACACAAAACAAAACACTGGGGGCATAACTGAAACCAATTTCAAACGTTAAGGGCACCAACAAGTCTTTTACCCATGAAATAAAATGAACAGTTTAATTTTTATAAAAATTAGGGCAAATTGCAATTTGGTACCATGTGGTTAGGCGCAGTCCCACTTTGGTACCCTGAAAGAAAAATTTTTGCAGTTTGGTGTCCCGTGGTTTGCTCCGTTAGCAAATTGGTCCCCTGTGCTTTATTCCCTTTAGGATTTAACGGCAAATGTGATTGTGACCACCTTAAAATATCAAAAACCTCCCAACAAGTCTTCTCTTATGCGTTTAAGTCCTTTGCCTTTACTAAAAGGGATCAAAACATAAAGAAAACAGAAACTAAAGAGTACATTATATAATTTTACTGTTGAGTTGAAATTAATTATAAAAGAGTCTTTAGAATTCTAATATTACAGAATTTTCTCTTTTTCATAAGATTTCTTTTGAATAGCACCTGATTTAATTACACTTTAATATCAAAAGTTTATGATCTTTATCAAAATAGTCCTTAGAACCTCAAAAGACAAATGAGGATCTATGATTTATCAAAAAAAAATCCCCATATTCAACTACGTACCAAAAGCTGAAATTTTCATTCAAGTACACTACAAACAAATCAAAACCCCCAAATTTTTCCAAAATTAAGCCCCACAAATTTCATTCAAGTACACTACAAACAAATCAAAACCCTCAAATTTCTTCAGACTTCACAAATCAAAACCCTTAAAGGTGCTCATGTGTAGAATCTTAAATTTAATAGCAGAAACCAGGTTTGGCAGTTCCAGCATAGTCACATTAGTTCAATTCTCTTTGACAACATAGCCACATTCATGACATTGCAATGCGAAGAGTTGAAACTTGAAACTTGAAATTAAGGAAACCAAGAGACTGAGGAGCAATCAAGATGTTATATTATATATATAAAACAGCCCAATTAGAAATTTATCCCACAGTCATTGATGACAAAAGCAACAAATACAAAAGATAGGAACTCTAATCCTCCACTAACCGAGCAATTTACGCAAAAGTGCCTGTCAACAGTAATTGATTAGCTTATAGCAGTGCCAAAATCATAATCCTTTTGTCTTGACAATCTATGTATAACTTTAAACGGAGCGAAATAGTAGATAAAGCAAGAATATGTACTATTTCTCATTTTCATTCTTCCCAGATCATCTCATCCAGATGCTTCAGGGCACTCTCTCGCAAAATGCCCACGCTTCCCACAGTTAAAGCAAGAATTTCCTCCAGCTCCACCGCCGCCGCCGCCACCAAATCTTCCACCTTCCTTAAAAACGAACCCCATAATCAGTCCCTCTCAACGATGGTGTTCAACGTTCTTTGTCCCTCTCTCACTCCCGATTTCACTCTTGAACAGGCCCGCAATCGCCACCAAAATCTTGCAAAAACTGAACCCCCATTTTGGTCCCAACTGTCGCGATTTATAGGCAAACTCGGCAGAATTTCTTGGAAATGAGACGAAGGCCACGGAAATGGTTTGTCGAGCGTGGCTTTGGGAAGATGGAAGCTGCAGGTGAAGTGTGAAGGCCAAGTTTTGGTCGGCCATGTGAGGAGTTGAAGGTGGGAGATGAGTCGCGAAGGTGGAGGCACATGCGCATCTTTAAGTGTTTTGATTCGTGGGAATGAAGAAATTTGGGGGGTTTTGATTTGTTTGTAGTGTACTTGAATGAAATTTGTGGGATAATTTATGGGGCTTTATTTTGGAAAAATTTGGGGGTTTTGATTTGTTTGTAGTGCACTTAATGAAAATTTCAGCTTCTGTAGTTGAATATGGGGATTCTTTTTTGATAAATCATAGATGGTCATTTGTCTTTTGAGGTTTTAAGGATTATTTTGATAAAGATCATAAACTTTTGGGATTAAAGTGTAATTAAATCAGGACCTATTCAAAAGAAATCTTATGAAAAGGAGAAAATTCTATAATATTAGAATTCTAAAGACCCTTTTATAATTAATTTCAACTCAACAGTAAAATTACATAATGTACTCTTTAGTTTATGTTTTCTTTATGTTTTGATCCCTTTTAGTAAAGGGAAATGACTTAAACGCATAAAAGAAGACTTGTTGGAAGGTTTTTGACATTTTAAGGTGGTCACAATCACATTTGCCGTTAAATCCTAACGGAAATAAAGCACAGGGGACCAATTCGCTAACGGAGCAAACCACAAGGCACCAGACTGCAAAATTTTTTCTTTCAAGGTACCAAAGTGGGACCACCCCTAACCACAGGGTACCAAACTGCAATTTACCCTAAAAAATAAATGGTTAAAGAGTCATTTTGGTCCTAAATATATACTTTAATGTTCATTTTGGTCCTTTATGTTTCAAAATATTCAAATTAGTCCTAAATATTGGCAAAATATTTCATTTGGGTCCCAAAATATTAAATATGGTCGTATTTCTCTCGTTTCAAGTTCAAATGTGACGAATTACGTATTGTTCTCAAAGAGTACTTTCTTTATCCAGTTAAAGCCATCAGCAAACAACGTCAAATCGATTTTGAAAGTAAATTGCTCGTTTTGCGGTCAAACAAGCAAAATTGATCATATCTATTTCATTTGAAATTTGAATACGACGAATTTAGAGCTATCAATTACTCTTAACAAGTTCTTTGAATTTGAAATGAGAGACAAGAGAAATATGACCAAATTCAATAGTTTGGGATCAAAATGAAACATTTTGACAATATTTAGGACTAATTTGAACATTTTAAAACATAAAGGACTAAAATAAGCATTAAAACATACATTTAGGACCAAAATAACCGTTTGATCGAAACTAAATAATATACTAGTTAGTCGTTATTAATCCCCGAAAGAACTTAGAATTACGAGATCTAATCCTTCAATTAATTATACTTATAGACTGATTGTCAAATGCTTTCTTAAGTTATTAAAAGTTGGCTAATGACTCCCCAAATGAAAAAGGTTAGGAAAAATTGGTTCTAGAGAGAGAGAGAGAGGAAAGGAAGGACAAAAGATGGTTGGAATATCATTGAGTGAGGAAAAGGATAAAGGGAAAAGAGAGAACCACTCGTGCAAGTTTTAAAATAGTGAGAAAGCTACCAAGAATAAAACGAACGAGAGGATCTCTCTCTCTCTCTCTCTCTCTCTCTCTCTCTCTCTTTTCTGGTATATCATGAGTTTTTTCTATTGATAAAAGTGTATTTTTAGTTCTATAACTTTGACTTAAGTCTCAATTTAGTTTCGTAATTTTTTTATTGTACTTTTGATCTCATATCTTTGTAATAAGTTGCAGATTTGGTCCCGCTTCACTTTTGTTCTCAAATCTTTTGGTTATGTTGCAGAATTAGTCTCACTGAATCAAAAGATATGAAACTAATTCTACACTTATCAAAAAATATAAGACTAGTTCTGCAACTTGACCAAAAGATGTGGATCAATTTTGCAACCTGACCCAAAGATATAAGACCAAACCTGAAACACGAGACTAAATCTACAACTTAAGTAAAATACATGAGACCAAAAGTGTAACAAAAAAAGTTATGGGACCAAATTGAGACTTGAGGAAAAGTTGGGGGACCAAAAGTACACTTTGACTTTTTCTATTTTTGGTATAAACCAAGGGTATCCATCGTCGAGAACAGTGACTAATCCCTCCGTCGCGGGTCCTCCACTTAAGGGTAAATGATTGGCCACTTAATGACTTTTTCTATTGGCAAAACACCCTTTCGTGCCGCTAACGTTTACGGTGGTTTTCAGTTATGCCCCTAACATTTGATTTGTGTTAGTTGTGCCCCCAATGTGAAACGTTAGTTTCAATTATGCCCCCAATTTTGACTCAATGTTGATGTGTCAATTTTTTTTACTTGTGTGTAAATTTTTTGTTCTGAATTGAATATGTGGCAAGATGACTGGATAAATAAAACATCTCTGATTTTTTTTATCCACCATGGCATTTCCTACGTGGATTTCGCTGGGTTCGAAAACCTAAAACCCTAAACTTTATTCACCAAAATTGTCTGAAATATGCAACCTCCCAGCGAAATCGCTTCTCTCTGTGCAGAAAATACAAGTCGAAATCTTGCTCTTGCCTCGCGAAGGTGAATAAAATTTAGGGTAGTAATTTTTTGGTTTAGAAATGTAAATCCACGTAGGAAATGTCATGGTGGATAAAAAAAATCAGGGATGTTTTATTTATCCAATCATCTTGCCACATATTCATTTCAGAACAAAAAATTGACACACAAGTAAAAAGAATTGACACATCAGCATTGAGTCAAAATTGGGGGCATAATTGAAACTAACGTTTCACATTGGGGCACAACTGACACAAATAAAACGTTAGGGACATAACTGAAAATCACCGTAAACGTTAGGGACACGAAAAGGTGTTTTGCCTTTTCTATTTATTCATATAATGATTTAGGGGTGAAGATTATTCTCTTTAGATTGGAGAGCGAACAACAATTTAAAACTCATGATCCCAATAATATTAAGTTTGGAGATCGAATCTAAATTCCTTCATTTAACGTGTCAACCACTGCACTAAATTGTTATTGGACTCTCTATACTCACACACGTGTACAGGGCACACCCACACGTGCACTTTGGCTTTCCATTCCACAATCCACATCCACATAAACTATATACCAAAGCTACTTCTCTTTCCCTCAAAATCTCACTTTAATTATTATGAATTACTATCAACTTTTTTGACTGCTCCGATATTGATTAAAATTTAAAATAGTTGATGCAATGATACTAAAGTGCTTTTATCACGTCAACGAAGAAAACAAATCCATTCAGATACATGGTAGATAGAACCACTTGAGAATATATATATACTACGCATTTATACATATTAGGGGCTTTGCGTGTCATAACAGGCACGCAAATATGTATGTAAAATAAATGAGGGACTAAATCGTTAACTCAGTAAAAAAGAAGGGATCAAATAATAATTTTCCTCTTATTATTAATTTTGTACTATAATTTTAAAATGTGGACGACTAGAAATGAGTGGGGCCATATAATATAAGATAACTACTCCGACCCTACTGCGCAATGTGCAAGATGATATTTTTTTTCATTTCTTTATTATATAAATTAATATTATTGAAAATAAATTCATAAATAAAAAAAATTAAACTTTTAAATTTGAAATAAAATGATTTTTCATATTGATCAAGATTATGACATTTTACCCTATATATTATTGTTATTATTATGTAATTATAGTAAGGATCAATTAAAATTAATTAGACTATATGGAAAAAGGATCCCTGATTCAATGAAATTCATTAGTATGAAATCTTGAAATTTCAAAATGATAAGGAAAATAAAAACATTTACGGGAGATATTATAATGAGAGAATTAAGGATTTTTATCACAATTGTTAATTATATGGCTGATTACATTTTTTTAATTAATTTTTGCTTTTTTAATTAATCCAATTATGTTAATAATCTATTTTAATTCCAAAAATTAAGGGATTGAATAATTAATATATTTTTCATTTTTAAGATTAAACATTTCATCACAATATAATTAGCAATTGTGGGTTAATTGCCTCAAGTGGAGGCTGGTTCACCATTTTGGGTTAATAGCTGTAAGCTACTCTGTTTGATTTGTTTTGTTTTTATGGATCGATGAATGTATTTTAATGAAATGTTGACGTATTGGGTTGTTTGATGTACTACTATCTTAGGATCACGTTGTCTAATGTAAACCCTAAATACTTGTGCTTCCTTTCAGAGGAAGCTGAGGTGTTTGTGTTTCCCTTGTTTATTGCAAGTTAAATCCAAAAGGGTCAAAATCTTATTTGGTCCCCAAATGTTGTTCAATAGTTCTATTTTGGTCTTTAATTATTCAATATGATTATATTTATCTCGTTTTAAATTTAAATATGACTGAGATAAAGTTATAAATTGGTCTTGATGAGCTTTTTTTTTTCTTCTCCGTGTCATTGACAAATATTTCTTTTCTATTTTAAATGCGATCAAATCAAACTTATAGATTATTCTTAATAAATTTATTTCTATCTGCTTGGTGATAATAGGCCCAATAATTAGGAGGCCCAATTGGCAGAAGATGCCCTTGGCCCAGCGCGCCGTAAGCCCACAAGC